>OZ014532.1:75132981-75316430 GCA_963966105.1 Volucella zonaria
TTTACAGAAAGCATTAAGCCTGTTTATCATTAACTGCATACCTTGGGTTGTGTCACCCAGAAAGACGATATCATCAGCATACATCAGCGCAGGAATTGATACACCGTTGAATCTTATTCCACCTTTGACATCATCTGTTAAGTACTCATATATCATTTGAATTGAATTGAATTGAATTTTCATTTTTTCTAAAAGATTGACATTCATATTGTATTATCTGCAAAGCCAGAGGGCTTGTCTGCAGAAGATTGGTCTTCAAAATTGATTACATTACATTATGTTGAATTCAAAGTACAAATTCATTACACGTATATCAAAAAAAAAAAAAAAAAAACTGTTTATCATTTATACATTTGAATTCAAGAACATTTTCTTAACATTTTTTAAAAAAATTGGCTTCGGAAGGTTGTTTAAATTTGTTGTAAGCTCGTTAAATATTGACGGAACAGCAACTGCATACTTTCTAAGTCCATATTCGTTCCAGAATCTTGGGACCAAAAACTTATTTTGTTGTCGTCTACGTGTGTTAACTGCTTGTTGGGTTGGTAGCTTATAGGTGTTGTCATCTTTGAAAGTTGATAGTATGATAATATGTCCATCTTATACAATTGTTCTATTGTGAGGAATTGTCTTATGTCATTACCATGATGTCGTTCTGACTTCTTAACTATTTTTTGTATGCTGGCATGCAATGAGTTTAGCCTCTGGAGCAGCTGCGTATTGCCCCACGCTAGGATGCCGTACCTCAGGTGAGATTCCACTAGGCTATAATAGCATTGTTGAAGAACATCTGCTGGACATCGATAGCTAAGATGGAAAAGAGCGGCAGCGGATCCCCTGGTTTTTTTATTAGTGCCTCAATATGATAGCTCCAGTTAAAATTGTAGTCTATGGTGACCCCTAAATATTTGTATATAGTTACATTATCCAAGATCGTCGAGCAGTTGTCATCAGCTCGAAGAAGTTGATGACTGTTAACCTTATGTAGGCAATCATAACCATGCATTTTTGTTAAGATTTTGTGTTTCAGGATGTGCGGAGGACGTATGTGCATTACTTTAGTTTTTTTTGCATTTATGATCAGGCCATTGTCGTGACACCATGTTGTGACTATATCAAACTCCTTCTGCATGATTTTTTCAGCTGCTTCAACGTCCTTGTGGTTAACGATAATTGCCGTGTCGTCTGCGTATGCGTAAACTGTGCTTTTGTTAAGAGATGCAAGCATATGGTTCATGATATAATAAAGATTAGCGGTCCTAATTTGGATCCTTCTGGAACTACATACTTTGAAGATTTTTCTTTGCTTAGGCTTTGTTTAATTTTGACTTTATATTTGCGGTTTTTTAAGTAGTCCTCAAACCATGACAAAAGTGATCCTCTTATGCCAGTTTTTTCCATCTGTTTTAGAATATTTTTATGGCATAGCGTATCAAAGGCTTTCTTAAAATCGATAAAAAGTGCTATGGTGCTATGGTTTTTTTCTTGATTTTGGTTAATTTGGTTTGAAAAATCACCGATCAACCGATTTATACTTTTTTTCTGTCTGAAGCCGAACTGATTTTTTGACAATATATTATACTTTTCTAAATATTCAACAAGTCTTTTGAATACCACCTCTTCGAGGACTTTATCCGTTACCGATAGAATTGAAATCGGACGGTAGTTCCCGATATCGTTTTTCGGGCCACCCTTGTATATCGGTCGAATGACGGATATTTTAAGTCTTTCGGGGACCTTTGATTGTTCCAGACTCAAGTTTATAAGTTTTGCTAAAACCGGAGCCAGAATTTCAGCATTATTTCTTAAGTCCTTTGGTCGTAGACCATCTCCACCTGCTGATTTGTTGTCTTTAAGTAATTTAAGAATTTTCTGTACTTCTTCAGTACTAACTTCATTCATATACATTGATCGCTGAACACTGCTGGATGGACCCGATTAAGATTTATGGATAGTATTTGTAATGTCTAAAGAAAATTTTTGTGCAAAATGATTTGCGAGATTATCATACTCGTTTGTAGCAAAATTTTTAGCCAACAGATCATCCAGATTTATAAGTCTTTTGCGAAGTATTGAATGGATGATCTTCCGCGTCTCCTTTGGATTGTTTTTTGCATTTAAGAATTGTTGCTTGAAATAATTCATTTTAATACTATGTATCTTTTTATTTAGGTGGTTGCGAAATGCTTTATATTCTTTTTCATAATCTTGGTTTCTTCTATTGTTTTTATATCTTCTATATAAACGATCCAATTATGCTCATTAGATCTTTTTTTGATTTTTCTGAAATACGTCGTTGATTTTACCATTCTTTTAAAACATTCTCTAAAGATATTGTACAAATCGTTTACGTCTGTCAAATCAATCAACTGTTGTCAGTTAAATTGTTCAATTTGCCGTGACAACTCATAACTACTAATATAACTGAACATTTCCGAAGCGTTTCTTTCTTCTTTCTCATCAGATTTAATAGTCGCGCAGTATATGCCAAAGTGGTCAGAGCAATATAATTCTACTACCGCAGATATAATATCCATGCATTTAGTGCGAATTAAACAGTGATCAATTAGTGTTTTTGTGTTTCGGGATAAGTCGACACGCGTAACCGATTTAATTGTGTTTATAAATCCTCTTGATGCTATCAATGAAAGGTATCTGCTCACATTAGGATGATATACATCATTGGAATCAATGTTGACATCACCAATTATTACCAAAGTTTGCCTTTTATCTATTTTGTCAATGTTTTGTCCTAATTCATCTATAAATTCATTTACATTAAGTCTAGGCGGTCTGTATATAGCAAATATTGTAGCTTCAATCTGTCTTCTTTGAATGGTTATTGTAACACATTCATAGTACACATAATTCATATTTATTTTTGTGTATTAGGACTCAAGTTTGTGGGGGTAAAGCCATTTACCACAGCTAGAGCCAGGCGGGAGAAACGGAGTCTGCCGTTCTTCCTGGTGCAGCTCAGTCCCGAAAGCCGTCTGGATAGTCTAAGGAGCATCAAGGTCCTAGACTACCAGGTGGTTCACTGCGAAAAATTAAAAAGGAGCGAAGGCGTTATACAATGCGTTCGCTGCCAGAGGTTCGGATACGCCGCGTCGAACTGCCAAATGCAGCCTCGATGCGTGAAGTGCGCAAAGAACCACAGTTCCGAGGAGTGTGCTCTGGGTAGGGACGGAGTATCCGATAGGGTGCAGCTCTCGTGCGTGTTATGTGGGAACGTGGGACACACCGCAAACTATCGGGGTTGTCCTAAGTTCGCTGACATTAAAAAAGCAAAACTGGCTCAGCAGCAGAAGGTGGAGGTCAAACGTTCACCTCCTAGGTTTCAAACACCAGCCGTCACGCCCCAAATTTCCTACGCCCAAATGGCGTCAGGTAGGGGGGCTACGGTACAGCAAGCAACTGTTGTTTCTCCGGCGCCAATACCGAGAACAACGGAAGCTGCACCTAACATGTTGGCCATCTTGCTCGCAATCCAAGGGCAGATGGTTCAGCTGCAAAAGCAAGTGCAAGAACAGGCCAAGCGGGTGGACCAGATCTACGCGCTGCTGCCGGGCCTAACGCAACATATGTCGTAATGGGTACGCACATGGTGGAGCAAACTTTGAAGGTCCTTGCGGTAAATGTTAATTCACTGATTAGGATCGAACGAAGAGCCGCGATGTTTAAACTGCTACAAGACCAAACTCCTGATGTGCTTTTCGCTAGCGAAACCAAGCTAACCAATAAGCACAAACTGGACTACAATAATTATATTGTTAGAAGAAGAAACCGGCCCGGATCCGAACGTGGAGGCGGTGTCGCGATCTTCATTAAACAAGGTATAAAATTTCACAGAGTGTACAAGGGAGTGTTGCGTAGGTTCCGGGTGTTGGAGGCAGTCGTCATATACATCCCGCTCCGCAGTGGAAAGCGGCTGTACTTGGCCTCTGTTAATGCACCTGAGACTTCACAATCCATTTTATTTATTACAGAGCTTGACACGCTTTTTCGACTTCTGAGGCTGGAATCGGGAGAGAATTATTTTATAATCGGCGGGGACTTCAACGCTAAACACAGAGATTGGGGAAATTATTTGCCAAATACTAGAGGGAACCTACTACTCGATTGGTGGGGTCAGCACGATGTCATGTACAGACTCGGTCTTAAAGCGACGGATAACCCGTCGTTCCCAGAGGCGGATCTTATTTGGATCTAATGCTGTACGACGAACGTATACGACTGACAGGTACGAATTTACAAACGTTAAATTGTCTGCGCACATTCGTGTATGACAGTGACCATTGCGGTTTTAGCACCGAAATTACAGTTCCCAACGAAATTGCGGAATTGGAGGAGTTTGTCCAAAGATATTCTTACAACTACAGTAAGACTCGATGGACACGCTTCTCCGCAACCATGACAAGTGCGCTCTCCTCGAATACGCTCCACCCACCGTCCAATAGGAATTTGTCAAACGAGGAGATCGACAACTACCTAAAACAAATGGACGAGACAATTAAACAAACTATGGACGCTACAATACCGCGGTATCGACATACGACTAACGAAGACCTGTTCCGTAATCCTACTATTGACGCACTGCACCGACAGAAAAGTAGACTTCTGTCAAGACTCAAAAACTTGTACAGACAGTTTACTGACAGACAAGACCCGGAGATTAGGACACTGAAGGCGTCGATTAAAAATATTCAAACGTTAATAAAAGAGAATTACAGAATTTCTGTAAGTTCGTATTGGAACAACAGGGTTCGGGCTGTAAACACCAGCAACCCGAATATGTTCCCGCAAATAAATAAACTATTTCGGAGGAAAAATCAAAACGACCTTCAGTGTCTTAAAATAGCGCGGACAACAGACAACGAACGGTTACTGACAATAGCAGGTATTGATCCAAATGAGGCCGCTGATGATGACGACTTCTTTGTGATCGAGGATCCACAGGAGAAGGTTGAAGCCATAGGGGCGACTTTCTAGGAAATATACAAGGCCACTGATACCATTGGTCCTAATTATGACCTGGACAATCGCGTCTTGGTGCACGACTTCTACATTCGAAATGAAATAGAGAATTGGCGATCCGAGGGCTCTGGTTTCACCTGGTTCAGCGAAGAAAATATGGCAAATAATGTCATTACCAGAGAGGGTGACCTACCCCCGTTCATTTCGAAGGAAGAGCTCCATGAGATCTTCGACACAATCAGGGCTAAGAAATCAGTGGGGACCGATGGTATTCCGAACATCGTGCTTCGACATCTTCCTCTAGAAGCGGTGGACATTTATACCACCCTGTTTAATAATGCAATGAATAATGCACATTATCCAGCGCATTGGAAAACGGCGGTGGTTCAACCTATCCCCAAAAAGGGAAAGGATATATCCAATCCGGCGAATCTCCGGTCGATAAGTCTCCTTCCGAATATCAGTAAGGTGTTTGAAAAAGTAATCAATAGAGCTCTGACTAGGTGGGTTGAGGACAAACATATAGTTCCGGATAATCAATTCGGTTTTAAGGCGGGACATGATATCTCACATGCCGCGTCTAAACTGGTGTCCGATATCCAATGGAATAAAGGCAAAAACCAATGCACTGGTGCCTGCCTTGTTGACTTGGAGAAGGCCTTCGACACTGTATGGTTAGAGGGTCTTTTCTATAAGCTGACTATGCTGGGGATCAGTAAACCACTCTTGTACATTCTTTTTAATATGCTAACCAACAGACAGTTCATCGTGAGAAATGGTGATGTGACTTCTGTTGGAATATTTCAAATTAAAAATGGTCTTCAGCAAGGCGCGGTCAATTCGCCGACCCTATTCAACATTTATACAAGCGACTTGATAGGTTCACTTCCCCTTACTATTGCGTACGCAGACGATTTGATAGCGTACAGAACAGGTCCAAAAATCGAGGTCATTAATACTCTCTTGCAGCGTGACTTCGATAAGATAAGACGATTTTGCGATGACTGGAAGTTGAAAATCAACTTTCAGAAGTCGGAAACCATTCTCTTTAGGGCGCCGTTGTCTGGAGCCTCTAGGGATACCAGGAAAAATTGGCGTAAGTTCTCGATCATTGGACAACACGGACAGCCTCTTGCCTGTCCTTTACAACAGAGCGAACCTAATACGAGTGGACAACTTCGTAATTAAGCTGACTCGAAGACACATCGCAAGAGCAATGGCCTAGACGAATAACCTGATATCTGGGGCTTACTACCCCAACTACCTTTACCACGAGAGTGTGCGCTCTGACGGCTTCGTTCCACCGGAAGCATTCCTCTACCTAGATCAGATAGGGTTGATCCAGGATAGATCAGCGGTCCCGTTAATCTTCCATGTCGCTCGGAAAGCTGGGGACAGGCGACTCAACTACGACAGAGACGTCGCACACGGCAGTGTGGATCGTCTCAGGTTCAGTAGGGCGGTGGGGAATCGCGATAAGAGGGATGTCGTTCGGCAGCACCAGCATTTCTGGTGGTTGAATGATGGAGAAGGGGTTTCGTCGCCGTTTCCGTCAATTACGGACCAGCCTCACTAATGAGGCAGAGCTGACCAATCTATTGGATCATCGGTGAATAGCGATGGCCAGCTTGCATAGGTTAAGTTAGCATTTAAGATATACATATATATATTAGTATATACATAGGTATATACTAGTATATGTATGTCATTGTGTATAATGTCTATATGTATGTATGTGCGTATTGTGTACATAGGTTAGGTAGACTAAGGTTATTTTAAGTTAGATATTAAGTTTTTATAAAAAATAAAAAATTTGTCAATATGCTAAGTTTTTTGTTAAATTCTTTTCTTAGCCTTAAGCATAGAAAATAAGTATTAATAAATAAAATGTAAATAAAGTCGAAAGACATAGATATAAGAATTTAGAGTAGCTTAGGGTGCCTGTGTGGGGCCAGTAAGTTAGTATAAGATTGTTAAGTAATTTTAAGCTAGCATTTAAGCATTTTTTGTTAGTATGTAAGAGTTAATGATTAAGATAATAAAGTGCATTTAAAACTAAAAAAAAAAAAAAACTATTTTTGTGTATTCTATATCATCTTTTATGAAAATCATTAAGCCGCCACCTTCTTTATCAGTTCTATTATAGGATAATGTTTCATGAAATCCAGTAATTATATAGAATGAGTTCTCCATTTTTTTTTTATATTTATTTCAGAGAGCACTATTACTTCAATTTTACTAATAAATTCATTAACGCTTAAAATAAAATTATTCCAATTTGCTCTAAAAGATCGTATATTTAAAAAGAAATAAGAAAATCCATTAATTTCAGTAATAAAATCCTTCATTCCTTTAAGGCATTCTAAATGTTTAAATTTAATATTTACGAATTCATTTTCTTCATTTAATTCTTCCATTGTATTTGTTAATTTTTTGACGCGACTGTAGTACAAACAAAAATTTCTGTTTAAACAATTTTTTCAACATCAACAGTTGAGTTGTTGTTGTGTCTCATCCACACATACTTCCAGTTAACCGTTCTTGCTTTCGTTTTGGTTAACCAGAGTAAGTTTTTGAAGTGTCCTGATAACTCATTATTAATGAATATGTTTTGCTTTGCGTACATAGAATTTGTCTCTCTGTTTACATTTTTACATATTTCTTCGTACGTTAATGTTCTCTTGGTTTTCGCCTTTTCTATCATCGCAACTTTTGTTTGCTTTCTTGTGAAGCAAACCGAGAGATTTTTTAACTTTCTATTTTTTCTATCTGTGAACGTAGAAATTTCCTCGATGTCATTTTCATTGATTTCCAGATTTAAGGTTTTGCCTATTGCAATTACAATGTCGTGTGCGTTCTCGTTAGGTTTCATTGGAACGCATTTAATTTCCATATTTTTGTCAAGTTGATTCTGTTTAAGTGTGTTTATTTTTGCTTGTAATGTACGAGTATTTATCAATAAGTCTTTTTGTTCGTTTTGTTTCTTGTATTCTTTGATTTCGTTCATTAAACTTAGTATTAGTTCTGTGTTTTTTGTTAGAACGGAATTTAGATCATCATATTTTGCGCTTGTGAATTCCACTGCTTTCGCATATTCCTCCAGCATAACTTTGATTTCCTTTATCTCCGTATGCGTTTTCTGTTGGAGATCAATATCACCACTTGAAATTAAAGTTGCGGTGGTGGAGTCTTTATTTTTCGGAGAATCGGCCGATCTGCACCGCTTAGCATGTTGACTTTCTGCTTGCAATGAGGGTAGTGGTTTCTCTTTTTCCCTGCAAATAGTGCATTCCCATGTTTTCTTCGAGGCTGCTGACAATTTTCTCCATGTATTGTGAGAAACAGAGGAACATTCATAGTGGTACCACCCCTTATATTTCCCGCAGGTTACAAATTCACCATCCATGGGCAGCGGGTCGTGGCATCGCGAACAGTTTGCCATTGTTATAAAATGTATGTACAGTATTGTTCGAAACCTAAGCAACTTTTTCTGCCAAATTATTCGAAATCGAATATTCATGTATTTTTTATTATTTTTACAACTAAGATAATTTGAATTTATTACAGTTAGTACTTAGATAAGTTTAGAAAAAACAGAAATAAAAAATCAATTCATTCAAAGAAAAAAAAAATAATAAGTGCAAACTCCTCTCAAAATGCAGCTGTTCGAAACCTAAGCAACTTCTACGTAAACACAACTGTTCAGCGAAAAACGGTACCTTACGGTAATTTTTTTGCGACTTTTTTGCAAATTTGCATGCAACGCCATTTGTTTAAATTAGTTGAGAGCATTTGTTGTGTAAAGAGATTCGAGTTCACACCCGCTTTTTCGATTGATTTATTAATTAATTATGGCGCGTACACAGTATGAACAAACAATTAAAAATAGAATAATTAAATGTTATAAAAATGGAGAATCACAAATATCAACAGCTAAAAAGTTCAATATCAAAAAATCTATTATTTCACGGCTTATTAAGAAATATAGAATAATTGGAACAACCGAGAAAGTGAATTTCTGTGGACGTCCTCGCAAAACAACACGTCGGATCAATAGAAAAAATTCTCCGTTTGATCACAAAGAACCCTTTTATGTCATCGAGAGACATTGCGAATGAATTGCAACTCAACGTTAGTTCCAGCACTGTTAGAAAACGTGAACTGGAAAACGGCTTAAAAAGTTATTCGCCATCTAATAAGACTTTATTAAAAAAAAAAACATTCAAAAAAAGGTATACCTAAAAGAACTTTAGTTTCTTGTCTCGAATGATAAAATTTTAAAACACTTTCAGATTAGATTTTGCAAAAGCGCTTATAAATTGGTCCGTAGACAAGTGGAAGACGGTTCTTTTTAGTGATGAATCAAAGTTCAACCTGTTCAACTCTGATGGCATCTGCCACGTTCGGAGAAGAAAGGCTCAAAAGTTGAATCCCCGGTATTGCAAACGCACAGTTAAGCATGGAGAGGGGAGTGTAATGGCGTGGACTTGCTTCTCTGCGAATGGAGTTGGACCTTTTTGCCAAATAAACACTATAATGGCTCGATTTGTCTACCGTGACATCTTGCAAGATCAAATGCTACCATACGCCGAATGGAATATGCCACTTCGATGGGTGTTTCAGCATGACAATGACCCGAAGCATTCATCGAAGCTGGTCAAAGAATCGCTGTCGACCGATGGGATTCAAGTTCTTTATTGGCCAGCCCAATCCCCCGACTTGAATCCTGTTGAAAATCCGTTTGGCATCTTAACGCTCAGAGTTGGGAATCAACGCTTCAAAAATAAAGATGAGCTCATGACCTGTTTGAAAACGGAATGGAAATCGATACCAACGTCTGCAATACAAAACCTAATTAAGTCTATGCCCCGTAGATGTGCGGAGGTAATCACAAATAAAGGTTATAACGCTAAATATTAAAAGTTGCTTAGGTTTCGAACAGCTGCATTTTGAGAGGAGTTTGCATTTATTTATTTTTTTTTCATTGAATGAATTAATTTTTTTATTTTTGTTTTTTCAAAATCTATTTAAGTACTTACTTTAATAAATAAAAATTATCTAAGTTCTAAAAATAATAATGAATACATAAATATTCGACTTTGAATAATTTAGAAGAAAAAGTTGCTTAGGTTTCGAACAATACTGTATATGAATATAATAAAAATTCAATGCGTTAAGACAATAATTGTTTAAAGGCTTATTTACCAAAACCAGAATTTCACAGCTTCAGTCAGAACTACGTATTTATACTTTATAAAATTGTTGTAAAAAACGAATTTACTAAGGAACAACTATAAAAACACGTTTAATCACTTTAAGAACTCAACAAAACTTCACTTGCACTTTCACTTGCATTGCCGTCATACGACTTTCTGATGTATGTACGAGGGCGGGTCAATAATTCCGTGCATTTTTGAATTTCTGACCTCTTTACTGAAACAGCAACACTGCTCCTGTCAACACGCATCTGTCAGTTGACTCCTGTCAAAATTTAAACTTGCTGCGTCAGTTAGTTTGTGTTTGACAGCTATTTTTATCAGACTACTCACTAATTTGAGGAGAAAATGGAAAAAAGTGAATTTCGTGTGCTTATTAAGCATTATTTCTTGCGAAAAAATACCATTACCGAGACCAAGGCTAAAAAAGTGGTTTACTGAATTTCGTTGTGGCCGTACAAGCACTGAAGATGCCGAACGTCCTGGACGCCCAGTTGAGGTCTCTACACCCGAAACAATCGAAAAAATTCACGATATGGTGTTGGCCGACCGAAGATTGAAAGTGCGAGAGATTGTGGAAGCCGTAGGGATCTCGCATGGCTCAGTGGTTTCAATTTTGAATGATCACTTGGGCATGAGAAAGCTTTCCGCAAGATGGGTGCCGCGTTTGCTCACAGTCGACCACAAACGCAATCGTGTAACAACTTCACAGGAAGGTTTGGCGTTGTTTAATCGCAATATGGAGGAGTTTTTGCGCCGTTTTGTAACCGTGGACGAAACATGGATCCATCACAACACACCAGAGAACAAACAACAGTTTCTAAGGGTGAATCGGCGCCAAAGAAGGCCAAGGTGGGTTTGTCAGCCAATAAAGTTATGGCGACTGTTTTTTGGGATGCACGCGGGATAATCCACATTGACTACCTTCAAAAGGGAAGAACAATCAATGGGGAATATTATGCCAACTTATTGGACCGATTCAATGACGAAGTGAAAAAAAAACAACCTCATTTGGCCAAGAAAAAAGTTCTTTTCCACCAAGACAATGCAAGGGTGCACACATGTGCAGTTGCCATGGCAAAAATCCATGAATTGGGCTATGAATTGCTCCCTCATCCACCCTATTCTCCAGATTTGGCTCCGAGCGACTACTTCTTGTTCCCAAACCTGAAGAAATGGCTTGGTGGAAAAAGATTTGACTCCAATGATGAAGTCATCTCGTCATTTTGAGGACCTCGACAAATCATTTTTTTTGGAAGGGATAAAAAAATTGGAGAAGCGTTGGACAAAGTGTATAGAGCTCAAGGAAGACTACGTTGAAAAATAAAATTATTTTTTTATCAAAAAATCTGTTTTAATCCAAAAGTCACGGACTTATTGACCCGCCCTCGTATAATAATTCTGATGTATTGATGTATAATATAAAAAACAGAGCACTTAAAATACAGCCTTGTTTAACACCCATTGAAGTTTCGAACTCTTCAGAAACTAAGAGTATCTGACTAACAGGCAATTTTGCGTAAAAATAAACAATGCATACAGCCAAGATGAAAACATTTACTGTGGAGTCCCGCAAGGATCAAAATTGGGTCCAATCCTGTTCATCCTGTACACCAATTAACGGTTACGAGTTTTCAAGAAGGCCATTCTATTTGCGTATGCAGACGATACGGCGATAGTGGTGCGTCACAGATCCTTACATACGGCAACAGAAATTTTGCAGGAGGAGTTTGACAACGCGGTAAAATGGTGTCACGATCACGGCTTGACGATCAATGCTTCTAAAACAAAAGTGATGCATATACGAAATCCGCAATTCAGGGCTACACAATTGCAAATCCACTTCAAAAATGAATCCTGCAACAGTTCGGTTAATTGTCCTATCGACACAGTTGAAAGATACAAATATCTGGGAGTTACGATCGACAACAACTTTTTGTGGGATAAGCACATAGATGAATTGCGAGTGAGCCTCAGAAAAGCTTTATATGCACTAAGCCATCTAAAATACCATGCCACAGCGGCCGTATTAAGACAAGCTTACTTTGCCCTTGTGGAATCTAAACTTGTTGCATCAGCAACACATATGCAGAAAATTCAAAAACTCCAAAACTCAGCACTGAAGAAGATAGGCGTACATAACCAGCTCAATATTCCGGAACAAAGGCGTTTTAAAGTTCTTCGAGTAGAAGATATCTTCAAGATGACTCTTATACTGTAGTACTACGATGACAACAGATTCATAACACCAATTCAACATGAATCAACACAAGAATACGGGCTCAAGGTATGCTTCACGAATCCCGATTCTACAATAACTACGGGAGAAGACAGCTGGAATGCAGAGTACCTGAAGTTCTAAACACAATTCCCCAAGAATTAAAAAATATACAAAATACTAAAAGTAGAAAAAAAATTATAAAAAATTTTTTCTTGAATTCGAATTTACTCGTAAATAGCTAAATTTCAAACTTAATTCACTTACTAAACTATCTTATTAATTATCAGTTTTTTTTTTCCTTAAAGATCTAATTATTATTAAAAAGATTGTATTATGTTTTAATGTAAGTTTGCTTACCATTAATTAATGATAAAACTGTGAAAAGCAATCTCCTTCTGAAAAGCCCTTCAGGCTTCGCAGAAATATCTAACCAATGCTAAGTTTTTAATAAAAGTAATGAAATAATAAATAAATAAGTCTCCATCCCATACATATGCAATATTATTCTCATACAAGGCTCTCAGGAATCGAATAATTTTACTTGATACACCGATTTTGGAATGCTTGTAAAAGAGTGCTGCACATGGTATTGAATCGAACGCTGCTCGAAAATCTACAAAGAAGGCGTACAACTTTTTTTCTTGCTCTTATATGTTTCAGCAATGTTTGTTAAGCAGAATATCTGGTCGATTGTAGAATAACCTTTCCTAAATCCAGCTTGGAATTCTTTAAGGATGTTATGTTCTTGTACCCATTCATACGATCTTTTGTAAATTAATGAAGCAAACAATTTGGCTGAAGTGTTTAAAAATGTGATTCCTCTGTAGTTCTTCGGATCCCTGTAATCGCCTTTTTGTGTAGAGGAAAAATTATTGCTTTCCTGAATACGTCGGAGATATTAGCAGAGTCGAATATTCGATTAAATTCAATTGTGAGAGAATTCATAAACTCATATGTGCAATTTTTATAGAACTCAAACGGGATGCGATCAATGCCAGGTGCTTTATTTGATTTCGATTTGCATATTATTTCATTGACTTCTTCCAGGGTAAATGCAGAATCTGCAGGCTAATGGGGCATTAAGAAGTTTATCGAAATGAGTCCTGAGTTGCGGGGCTTTAAGAGTTACAGAGATGTTAGACGTGTGTCCGTTTAGGTATTTGACAGCTTTTCAGAACTGAGCAGAAGATTTTGAATTATTTATAATCGCAATGTTTTGTTGTTCAAAGACTACTTTTTTGATGTTAGAGTGCTTTAAAGATATTGGAGTTATTCGACCTTAGAAGTTTGAGAAATTTAAAAGATTTGGTTCTAGCTTTCATGCAATCAGAATCATACCATTTTTGTTTATATATTTTATGAGTTTTTAAATCTTTCTGTTGCGGAATGGATTTCTTTATTATTTCCGTTAGAGCTTCAATATTGGCTGTATAACGCTGTGTGCGTAGTTCCATAAGATTCACATTCATGTTTCGCTGATACGATTCCATTATTCGGTCATTCCAGACAAATTAATTTCGGCAGAAGGCTTAATGGTTTTGTGCAAGCATAGTTGCCGCTAGCAGTAGAATTAAGGGTTACTTCCAAGGGCATGTGGTCCGAAAAGATCTTGGTTCCTATTTGAAAACTGTCTAGAAGCTTGAGCCAATTTCCCGAAACAAAACAGTAATCTATTATTGAGCATGATGTTCCTCTGATAAAGGTCAATTCGCCATCTGGATCTCCTTCGCAACTACCATTCAACAAGCACATTTCATACTCATCAGCAAGTTCAATTATTTTTGCTCCTTTGTTATCACAAATTAGGTCTTTAGATCTGCGACACGGTTCCAGCAGGGTACTGTTGTATCCCGATGCGAAATTATTTTGTGTGAATCCTACACGACCATTAAAATCCCCAATAAGCATTATATCCGCACAGTCCAAGGAATGCAGTGAGTCGCAAAGTTTATCGAAATCACGCTGCCAATGATTACAGTTTAAGTAGATTAGTACCAAAACTACATCCAGTGTATTCAGTTTTAAGTTAATAACATCCATTTCGCCAGTTTTTAGAAAGATACTCGTATACAGTCCTTCGAAGTCGTCACGAAAGCCGAATAGTGTTCCACCACTTCCTCTCCCAACAAGAGAAGTCTTTATAGCAAGAGACCAGATTAATTCATAGTTTGAGAAAATATTCTTAAATCTAATTTCTTCATTATCTAATAGATCTGTTTCAAATAATACAAAAATATCAAAACTTTTTACATAATTAAAAAATGTTACAAAATTCGTTTTGTTTTTTAAACCTGACACATTGTAGCTTAAAATTTTTATTTTCTTAATAACTATGTTTTTTTCAGCATCATTCTGGTAGACATGGGCACATCATGCGTCACGTACAGCCGCCTTAGAGCTTGTGGATGGACCCAAGGATTTTTCGCATATTGGTGTTTTGCTAAGTATGGCATCACTGCTGCGATTGACATTAGCCGTCAAATTTTAAGTTTTGTGAGAAGTGTTCTCTTTCGTAGCTGTTTTGTTTGTACTTCTGATTTCATTAATAAAAAGATTTTTATTTAACGAAATGTCACCAAAAATAGATTGTATTATTTCAATGCCATTTTTTTCACCACACGTCAATCCAAGCGCGGAGTCCCAAGTAAAGACATTCTTGGCAATGTAGAGCTTGTCATCCCGTAGAGAAATCTTTATTGATGCGTCTTTTGACGAAGTTGCTTCATCATTTTTGCCCGACGTTGTCTAACGTTAAAGGGTAAGTCCTTTTGGATGCTTATTCTAGTTCCCTTCAATTTGAAGGCATTCCTCATCACGCTCCAGGCAGACTCCTTCGATCTCATCTTTAGAACTATCGTAGACTTGTTCGTGTAATGGCTGTGTATCCTATACGCAGACTCGACGATTTGATTCGGAGTTGAGTCAACTAACCCGGCGCAAATGGATTTTGCCATTTCGCTAATGTCTACTTGATCTTCAACAGGCAGGTGAACAACAAGATTCGCTTCAGTTCTCATCTGTACGAGTCGGTCAAGCTGGTTCTCAAGACGTTTGTTTTGTTCTTCCAGATACACAACTTTTTGCCCAAGTTCTTCTTGTCGCATACTCAATGCTGAGATTTGTTTAAAGAAATCTTGCAGATCTGCCTATGAGGCGAATTGTTCCACAAGTTTTTTGTTCTTTTCGAGTAGAATTTCCTGCATTCTCTCAACACTCAGAGTAGAAGTAGATCCCATAGCGAGTTTTGGTTCAATTTCACTCAAGCTTTGATGGAGTTTTTTGTTTCCTGGGTGTTCCGGAGAGGTGTGGGATATTCCTCTTTTTACCATTTATAGGTTATTTTAATGATGGAATTTTTAACTTGGCTATAAAATAGCTTAGGTATTAGAACTTACTCGAATTTCAATTGCCTGAGGTAAAGCGTCTCGTAATTTATAAGGTGAATGTGTTTCCTCAATTAACTTTCACTTAAAACATTTTTTTTTTTTTGCTTTTTGATCCGGAGATACATTTTTTGCTTCCACTTTCGCTTCAAACGGTTCAGAGCTACCTTTTTTTGAAAGATGATTTGCATTTGTTCCACTGCTTGGACCGGCGTTTGCGTCAAAACCATCATTGCGGAATTGTGCTTCAGAGAAGGCGAATCAGTCGGAGAGAATTCATATCGGTGGATGTTGGCTCATTATGTCTGCCCACAAATGCGTGACAGTTACTGGTTTCAACAAGACATTGCACAATGCCACTGCAAGCCAACCAATGCAGTTTCTGCAACTAAAATTCCCTGAGCGTGTGCTGTCAAAAAATGGCGACATTTAGTGGTCTGCATAAAAAACAGTAAATGCTTTCACTGAAGATTGAAGTAAAGTAGTATACAGTCTGGCCAGGCTCTATCATGCTGTTAGAAGGAAGAAGGTAGGTTGAAGCCTTTATTCGACAGAATTTCGGTGGACCTATTGCAATCTTTCAGGCTATTCGGACAGATTATTTTTAAGTGTTTTTGGCAATCTTTATATGGCTACAAAAACTTTCATCTGTTCTGGATGTTGTAAGATTTGAAATTGCTGGTAGGCTCATGGGAAGAATTGGTTTCGGAGTTGAGGTTGGAGTTCCTCCCTCCAAATTATGATTATCTGAGCGGATAAACCAATTCATCAAGTCGACCCTCAGAGCCTGTTGTATCCGCACCTCCGCCAGAAGACGGCGTGAGCTTAGAAGATAGGGAAATGGGTTTAGAAGATAGGAAAACGGGGTCAATAGATGGGGAATTAGGTTCACCAAAAAGGGCGACTGGCATGACTGAGCTAGAGATACAATTTAAAAAGCTTACGAAAGACATAAGTAGGAAGCTGGCGACGGCGACCATGAAGGCTTCTAAGTCATATAACCTCAGACGACGCGACATTCAATACTTACTAAACGAGGTTGTATGGCGTAGAAACTTTATAATCTCCGACGCGGCTAACTACTACGCTGCGAAGCTAGCCCCAAAGTACGTCAGACCTTTGACCATCCGGAGAAGGGTCTCTCCGTGCACTTACATAATGGAGAACACCACAGGAAAGGACCAAGGAACGTGGCACGTTAAAGACCTCAAGCCGTACCCCGACGAGACTGAGGTAGCCCAAGAAGACCAGAGCGTGGGTACGTTCGATGATGTGCTTGAGCATCGCAAGACCGATGCAAAGATGAATGTCACCCGTACTGTAGATAGTAGTCTCCTCTTTGTGTCGTCATTTATAGTCTCTTTTGCATTGACTTTTGCCACCGTTGGTTTTGGTAGCTGAGAAGCGTAGCTTGGAACCAGCTGCAGCTGGTTGCAATTCCGGTTGTCTTGCGATTCCCTTTTGGGCCTGCTTTCGGTTTTGCGCATTCTCTTCCATTCGATTACCGTGTGGTTGCCATTTTTTTTTTTCCTTTGCTTTATAGTTTTGTTTTTGGTTTTTTTTTGGTTGCCAGTAGCCCGGCATCCTTCTCTCAACAATAATTTAAGAATTTTTTTTTAAATCGCGGAATTTGCAACAATCTCAACATCCCGATAGGTAATCGCATATAGTGACAATTTTTGCCATCAAAGAAGCATTGTCCTCCTGGACTTTATAAAAAGCTAGATACCTAATTCAATTATGTCCTTTTGCCTTTCAGTTCTTTCAATTATAATAAATTTCCACTAAAAAATCAAATCATCTAGTGGCGCACATTTAAGTCCTATATCTACGTGTAAGCTACCATCCTGATGGTTTCAAAAGGATTAAATAATAAAGTGCTATGTATGAAATAAATCAAATTCAAAATTTAAATGGAAATTTCGAAAGTTCTTACCTCTGACGATTTCGTATATCCGCCCGATGCTCGAACATCATAACCGCAAGCGGGCCATCAGGTGGTCGCAACTCCTGTGATGTCCTTATATAGAGATATGCCAATAAAATTGTTGGCCCACAGTACCTTGTGAAAGAAAATACAAATGCAAAATCATATTTCAACTCACTGCTAAGGTGTAGATACAAGTACGAGTGCGAGTAGGTACATCAAATTTTATTTAAATCCATTTTCAACCACAGAGTGGTTCAAATTCAATTGAACACCACCCAAACGATATGACGAGAATCCTTTGGTGAATTATTTTATTTTTTTAATTTCAATCCACCCTCGGATTCGTGACATATACTCACTATCAGGTGAGTCTGCCACCAAGCCCCAGTTAAATTGGCTCTTTTATTATTTATTTCAAAATGATATGAATGCCCTATTATAGACTTACATGATAACGAAGAGGCCTCGCATGTACTCGTGCATATCATCCATTAAATTGACCACGCAAAGACCAATGCCACTCAGCCGCGGTACATAGTCCTGAAATGAACAAAAACCAAACACAACAAAGATAATTTACCAAACAAAACAGGAGAGAAAAAAATGCTGGTAAATGGAGAAATTAATGAATAACAGAGTACTGGCTTTAGATACTTGAATAAATAATTAAAAAAGCCGGATAGCTGTTGTTTGGATACTTCAACTTGTGAAGATAATAACGTGTTATTCGACCTTTTAACCCATATCCTGTGGCATGCACAACCATCAGACCTAGTGATTGTTGTGTAAATATACGAGTACATATGTATTTTTTGGTTTAAAAAGTATCTGCTTACGTAATATACCTTCATGTTGAATAATCTATATTCGCAAATAACTAATACACGCAACGTGCAACCGCATAAATACGCAGGTACGAGTGAATCATCATTTTAGCTAATCTTTAAACTTTCATGGAGCTACAGTGTTACAAACATTTTGTATGGTAAACTACGAGAACACTCATGATTAGCTTTTTTAATAATAGTTATTTTACATGTATGTACGAGTATGTAACTATAAACATAAATTCTTCGGTTGGGAGTTGTACGTGGGGCAAGTTACCCGACCATGTCGAAACTCCTCTGGAGCGTGAAATTTTCTTCACAAGGTGTGTCAAGTTGAAAACTGCCAATAATCTTGGAGTTTATTGGTCATGTATGAGTGCTTTATTCAAGACATAAGGCTTGCACACCAAAGAGTACAGTGAACCTACCGGTCTATGAGGAACCGTTTGAGGGAAGAAGCTTTCATATGTAGTACAAAGTATAGGGGATCTGTCCGCGATTTATTGGAAAATTGCTGACTGGCCTATAACTTGAATTCGGCCAGCAGGGCTTTGCATGCCTTACTACCCAGTGGTGTTCCCCGGTAACAATATCAGTAAATCCTTACTCATGCAGTCTAAAATGGCAAGACCATGTTCGATCAGTGGCATAATACTGGCATACGCCATCATAGAGAATAAAATAAGTGTGACGAATCAGTTAACAGCCTAGATATTAACGGATCGACTTTTGACGACCCCGTCAACGATTAAATGGCAACGACCTGCAAGTGGAATATTCGGTCGCTTACTTCTTTACTACTGTTCAGATTTGCTTGTGAGTCATAGGGCCTCAACTATGCCTACGCGCCATTATGTACGGTTCCTGCAACGACCTTCACTCTTCTCTACTTGCCGTGACTCGTCGTCAACTGTATTTCTCAGCCGATCCATTCTTCTACCTACGTGTAATCACGTAGTTTGCTTCGGAATTATCGCTTTTTCGAAGTGCATGATCAATCCATTGCCACTTCTGCCATTGGATGGCTGTGCCTATTGGTTCCTGTCCCGTTCTCTAATGAAGATGTTCATTAAAGATACGGTTAGGCCAGAAAACCCTTAACATGCTCCGTAGGCACCTAGTGATAGTAGCAGTGCGGCACCCATACAATGGCACTGAGTCAACATTTGAACAGAACAGTCGTAGCTATTGCTTCGCCAAATCATGGGCATCATTCCAAACGTAGATTTTTGTTTCCCGATTCCCTTGACAATATATCCAGTTCGGTTCCACCTTCGGCAGAGACAATACTCCCACGATATTGGAAACTCTGAACTCTTTCTACCGGTTGTTCAATAATGATATTGAGTTAGAACCGAAGTTGATGATTTTGTTCTTGGCAGTTTTGATGATCAAACCCACGATATTTGCCTAGCTCTTGCTGTCATTTGATGCAGATCCGTATTCCGTCCATATTCCATATTCCAAACAAATGTCGTCAGAGTAGTCCAGATGTTTGAGTCCAACGAATTTCTCCCTTTGCAGTTGACAAGGCTGCGTGAAGCGCATTGCTAATGTCTCGTCTTGGCGATGGAATACAACCTTGTCGGACCCCACTTTGGACCTCGAGTTCCTCTGACATCGTAGGTTGCTTTGGTAATAGCCAAAAGTTTGTCGAATACTTATATCTCACCTGCCCTGCGTAAGGTAAGCCAGAGAAAACTCTCTGTTGACACTGTCGAACGTCTTCTTAAAATCAAAGAACAGCAGGTGAAATGGTGTCCAGTATTCAACGCACTATTCAATAATCATCCGCAGGCTGTTGATGTGGTCGACACAGGAAATCTGTTTGTTCGGCATCAAGTGTATCTGGCGGATGTTCCATTATTTGCTGAAGCACTTCTTTGGATATTGCGTTAGTACTCGAAAGACTACTTTGTTTGATGAGCTCCTGAAATTCAAAAATCATTCCCTTCTTCCACTCGTCGGGGAAAGTTTCTGCCTGCCAAGCTCTCTCAACAAGAGAATGTAATAGCTCTGTTGATGTTGTTGGAGCGGCTCGCAGAAACTCTGAGCGAATACCGTCTGGAAATTATTGCTTCGGTCAGGTCAGTTTAATTTGGGTGCAAGTCCCAATACACTGTTAAGGCCCGTAGAAAAATGCTCCTTCCATCGCTTAAGCTGATCCTCATCCTCATCGGTGTTGGCTAGAGCGATGATCCCCTGTTAGCTGCTTGGTGATTCTGTAAACAGTTCTGCTATCACATCAGCTCGCCTCTTCCTCTATCTCTGTGGACAGGGCGTTGATGTAGTTACGTTTGTCACTTTATACACTACGCTGGACATCTCTCATTTTGCTTCAGTACAGGGACTCTGGCTCGTTCCTCCATACTGCTGGGGTATCTACAATACGAGCAGCTTACGTTCTTCAATTAGCCCCCAGGTATCCTTGGTAAGCCACATGCTATATCTATCTATGTCCACCATCTACCTAAAATACTGAAGGCATTTTTCACAGCGTTCCAAGGTTTTTTGATGGTTGTCGGTAGTGAGCTGCTGATTGCTTCTACTCCAATCGAAAAGTCCCTTAATCCCTTAATTTTTGGTGTACTGGCTTTGTTTAAACAAGGTGCCTATGGCTAGGCGATTGATGTTGCAGAAATTAACAGATCTTTCACCATTGTTTGCTGAAGCCGATAATATCCTGTTACAATGTGGGTACCAGGAAATACAGCCTCCCGCGTTGAGCCATCTTACTTCACTCACTCCAAATATCGAAGCAACTCACGTTCCAATTGGAGGAATCTGGCATTTTGAGGTCTTTCGCTCTCTGAGTTCGGGTACAATAGTCAAAGGTCGGCATCATTCGATCATTCCTTATCCGTTTCCGCACCAGACATTTTTCGATACCTAAATTAGAAACGCTAGACCGTTCGCACTTGCATAACGATTTATACATGTAGTTGCCTGGAGACCGCCACTAGGAGGTAAAGTTAGCTATACATAATGAACTTAATTGTTGCTCTATTGGCTCAATTCAATAGTTCACCGATCAATTGTAATACAGATCCGCAGTCACTAGCATTCGAACAATTAGCAGAAGCCCTTGACTGATGTCACGTAAAAATCGCCGTCATCCAGGTAGTGCGTGTAAGGGGAATGAAAAACTGAGTTATATGCATGCTATGATGTACACTATAACAGTCATACCCGGCAGACTTAGGCAAGAAATCTTGAGCTTCCGATACATGAACGAGCCGTCTTATGACAGCCTGTACCAAGGCTAAATTCGCTAACATAAGCCTAATATGCGCCCGAGCAACTACGGAAGACAATAACGACGCCACCAAATGACCTAAGTATGATGCTCAAATCGCCTAGTACGATTTTGGGAAAGGAAGAAAACTTTGCTAGAAAAGGTGACTTATTGGACTTAGGCTTACCGACTTCGCGGCAGGATGACTATAGCAATCACATGGTTTCCTCATCTCAATATACAGAAGGGAAGATAGAACACGGTCATGAAACGCTAAATCAAATTGATAACATTGCGATAGACGTAAGGCATGAATCCAGTATTCTGAACGTCCAAACATTCCGGGCAGACTATATTGACTCGGATCCCCACCTTGTTGTAGGTAAAGTACAAATACGGATCTCCCAAGCGCCACAACAAATAAGAACCAATGTGAGTGGATATAACGGAGAAAAGATGCAATCGCAAGAGACCGCCAGAATCTTACAGTAGAGGTTGTTGAAAACCTCTTTTGCCATCAAGGGTCTTCTAGTTAAGTCATTACCTGTCTTAATGGAGCAGCGAGCGGTATCCACCACCATTCTGCATAGACGGACGAATTTGGCAGGGATACCTGTACAGTGCATCTCTAGAAATGCTGTAATATGCGGCCTTAAAATCAATGAAAAGATTATGGATATCGATTTGAACTTCTTGGGTTCTTTCCAGGATCTGCCAGAGTGTGAGGATTTGGTTGATTGTGGACTCTCCTGGTTTGAAGCCACACTGATAGGTTGTTTATGAAGGATTTGAGACGTTCACACATAATGCATATAAGATATTGTATACGATGTTGAGACTTACACCCCTTGAGGGTTGAGTGGGTTTTGTTTTTGTGCATAGAGCAAACGATGCTGGGATTCCATTAACCATGCATACACTCTCCTGACCAGATATGAGAAATGACCTGGTGTATGCCACTTCCAGCAGCTTTGAATACCTCGGCTGGTAAGTCGTCGGGTCCAGCTGCTTTGTTGGATTTGTGCTTAGGTGTCCTTTGTGCTTTCCTTACTTCATTTTGGTCAGGTGGACAGAAGTTTGGCTATCTCCGTTTAAATTGAATGGCCTATTCTGCCTGACGGTGGGATGTTGTTCGTCGTTATACAGTCTGCAGAAGAACTTTCTACATATCCCCTGTTCCCGCTGTGACCCCTTTCCTTTCCTACAGACCTTGACACGTACTCTGTACCTATTCGTAAAACTTCCGTGTGCTGCTACTGGAGTAAAACCTCTCAATATCTGTGGTCGCACACTTCACGTGCTCTTTTTCCTTCTTCTGGAACGAACGAACGAACGCACGCGTCGTTGGTGAAATTGAGCCCCAAATGCTCGAGAGAGTGACCGAAAAATTTAACCGACAGCACAGCCATATGCTTGGATACTTATTTATAACATAATGTCATGGATGGTTCATCCTTCGTAATGGACAACGAATTTTGATTCAAACTCATTCCTTCATAACATTTCATGTTGAAAACAGATTATCTACCAACAGCCATGCTACCAAAATCCAGGCCAAACAGAATCAGTGCGCACAGTAAATTTGCATATTCTCAAACGGATTACTATGCAGGACATTCCTCAAAAGACTGCAGAATTTATCCTGGCTTTTATATATCCATATCCGAGAGGTTTATTTCTGTGTTTTCACTGGCAAAGACTACAAGCAAACGAGCATATGTCTAAAATTATCCACTTAAAAGTAATGAAACCACAATTCAATCCAACCCAACCACCCACCAACAAATGTCTATGGTCCTTTTCGTTGTGACCTATGTCCCAAATAGTAGTTCGTGACATTCACTCGCTTCTCAGTTTCCACGTGCATGCGTTAGAGTCCTATCCGATGATTTACGTCCTTATTTTCGAAAACGTCATCATAATTCAAATTGATATTGTCTTTGAAGCGAATGTCCTGCTCCGTCCTCTGCTGTTATTTCCATCGAAAACATTTCAATTTTTGTCACGTTCCTGCAGTTTCTTGAATTAATTATATACTTCCCGAAATGCCTTATATATACTTGACCTATCAATACAGATAATAATACTACTGCCCCACCGATGATTTCATATTCAAATCAATCAAAATGTATGAAAAAAAAAAAGGAAAACACACTGCCGAATTCCTACGCACGAATCCTTATTACAATAGTTAATTAAAAGAAAATATCTCCAACATCCACAGAGACGTTACAGGCGAAACCAAATAACCACTTCATACCACGTATACCAAAAAATCCCCATCCACTCGTATTAGTGAACAAGCACTTCGGCTCGAGAAACCGGTCTTCGGGAATTACATACTCCTGATTCCTGAACCATTAGCCTTCAGGAAACCATACGACAGAGTGCTAAAGGAAAAGCGAAGGAAAAAAAGAAAAATAATCACCAAAATTATATTATCATCATCGTCCTTTTTAACGAAGCCAATCATATTCCATTGTCCAATTACTGGGTGCAATAACATTTTGAGAAAAACATCCTGCAGCCATGGCCACCATCGAAATGAATTTGGCATGTGTTACTTGTACACCAACACTAGACACGAGCCGATGTCAGGATTCTGAGTTTAAAAAACGAGGAACGTTTGTCCTTTTATTATCGAAAAAAAAAAAAATAAATAAATAAACAGAGTATGGGTCCGTGCTAACAATCAATCTTCCTGAGGTAATCAAATTAAGGCCGACTCAGTGAGTTTCAATGGGGGACATCATCCACATATAGTTGGCAACACATTGACAATAGGGATTCGAATACCATCGTCCTGACATCAATAAATACGAGTACACCACGTTACAATGATAATCCACATGTCAATGGATTTGAATTATGACCAACATCATGATCCTGTAATTCAGTTGTTGAAGGTCCTTAGAAAATTGAGATGAAAAAAATCAAATTTCAAATTTATCCTGCACCTGTCGTTGGGATGAAATTTGAAGTCCTTATGGATTTACCAAATATTTTCCAAGAAGGTACGAACAGTTGTTGTAACCTTAGTTAAAGCAGCATTGTCAAAGCAGATCAGGAACATTAACCTATAATTGGAAATTTTAAAATTCTTGATTGGTAGATACAAAAGTGTTTGGATACTGTAAGATTAGGGTAGGCATTCGCTGGCGGTGTTGAACGGTACTGTCAACATGACAACACATAATTCGAAGGTTAAATTTAATACTGGCCTCGTCCATCCGCACTTGACTTCTTAAACTTTTAGGCACGAGTGCTGAGCAAAAAGAAGATGGAAATTAAATCAGCGGTGGCGGGTGGCGTCAATAGTCAGCATAGTAGATAATTTAAGAGCCCATGAGATTGTCACACGTATTTGATTACAATAAGTGCTTTTCAGGGCCAGTCAGAGTGCTAAGATGGAGGTCACGGTGCATGAATCTTGAAATACAATCCTAAAAGAATCTTCAAAATACCGGAAAGGAGCTATTGACTCCGTAATACATGTACTCTTTAGTCAAAATCGCAAACAGACGCGGGTGAAGTGTAATAGCCGGCACACAAGCGATGGAAAGGGTTAAGTCGTTATCAAGGCCCACAACTAAGGAAGCTGCCCAAGCGAGGAAGCCTTGGATTAGCTGGATAAAATATTTGGCGACATCTCCGTGGAGATCAAACTGAGATGAAAGGCTTGCCAGGATCGGCAGCTAAAGAATTGATTGATAAACCTAAACAAAAAGCCGACTAAATGTAGGGTACCGTCAAGAAGTTTCCAACAGAAGTTTCGGCCAACTTCCGACCAAATGACTAAAACAAGTGGTTGTTATTAAAAATGTGGTAATGAGAGGACATACGGCCAACGAACGTTTCAGATCCAAATCAAACACGCCAAGGATTTTTTTTTTTGCTAAAGCAGTGCTCTCAGAAAAAGAATAAGTTCATTCTACTCCCTGTTGTCCTTTTGACTGAAATTGTTCAATCTTTTGAAGACAGAAGAGTAAGCACTTCAATGATGAAGCGCCACCCCACGCCGAGTAGCCGAGTACCTGCAGCCCGTAGCGAGCGTAGGCTCCGCGGTATCGTCATCACTTTCACAGCAACCACCGTAGAATGTTGTATCACATATACCCATCATACTCAAATACTTAGCAAAGGCAAAATGCCATCGTAAGCAATCTGCAGTTTTTTCTACTGAGATGCAGAAGGAAAGCAGCTGACCTCTTAGAGATGTCGGGAAGAATTCGTTTGGTCTGCCGCTAGACTGAAGAGTCATACATTATGCAGTTCTGCTCATAGTTGAGTTTCAACTGTCAATAGAACTCCTAACGCGTGGTGGCCTGCACCAAATCTAACGTAGAATAGGTTCCTGAAAAAAATTTCCTATCACTCATTGTGGCCTCAAGACTCAGTGAATTCAGCGTTGTGAATGCATGCAGTGAAGACTTATATTCTCAAATTAGCTGAAAGTCATAAGAGGGCTCAGGAAGGCCGGGTGGGCTGTCGCCACAGATCCAAATGCTTCGCCTCTTCCATCAATTCTTTAAAATGTAGTTCGTTACCATCAGTATTGCGTATATCTCCACTTAAAAGACAGATCCAAGACTTTCTAACGAGGAATGAAATCTGACATAGGTGTGATAACATATTCTGGCCGAAATCATTCCTGTGCACAGGGAAAGTCGATTTCGAATTTCGCTCTGATGTCACTTCATCAGGTGGCAGACCAGAATCGAAAGACGGTCTACGGCGACCTCATCAAAACTCCAGTGCATGTTGTACCCAAGACCACTTCTCTTTGAATAGAATATGACTCTGAGAGCACAGTCCATGATATGGATATCAGTGGACGGAAATTTATCAGTGCTCCACGGAGTCGAGACGGATGGTTATTCGAATTCTGGAGAAAGCAGCAGTGGCGTAGTTTCTTGAAAGCTTCTTCTACTAGATAACCGTAGAATACGACAAAATTGTTCTTATCGTACCTATGTAGATCCAAAGGACCCTTCTGGTTAACAAGACCCATATTTTGCCAAAAGTTGCTTTACATTGTGAGAAGGCCGTGACATGTTTAGTTCCAAAGCAGTTTGTTATCCAATAAAACACCCAAATACTAAGCTTCTTTGAAGAATTGGATGGCGATGCCTTTAAGCATTAGATAAATTAAACCCTCATCCTAAAATGAACAACCACAGGGGATTGACCGAAAACCCATTACTAGTGCACCAGTTGTCAATCACGTCTAGGACTGCCTATGTCCAACAGACAGTATAGCGTCATTGACGTCAGAATTATTTAGAGCGTTAAAAAATGAGTCCACCAACATACACCACAGCAGTGAAGATAGAACTCCGCCTTGCTGGTAATCCCCGTCTACACTCGACATCATGTATTGGCAGCAATCAGCATCCACAATAAGCCTCCTATACGCCAACATTGCTTTGATCCACAGAACTAGTGATTCGTCTACGCCGTGTTATTTGGTCAAGTTATAGTTACATGGCGCCAAAAGCTGAGTTACTGAAAGCTCCCTCAATTTCGAAGAAAATGCTTAAACGCTTAACGCGTTATCCTTCTTGTCGAGTACGTTTTCAATTCTGCCTACCAAATTTTAAGGCGCACTCTCGTAAGATTTTCTGCGCTAGTAAGGGTGTTGCATCTTAGACAGGGGACTGAGACTTATAGGTCTTAAGCTCATTCTAAACGTGTAGTCATTTCTTCCAATATCTTGTATAAAGGCTTCTCTCAGTATTCGTTTGGTATTCGCAGATGGAATCACCAGTGAAGTAAAATCCCGCATTAAAACAAATGAGATCTTGTCCTACTGCTCTGACATACAATATTTGGTGTCCATCTCTAACATTCCCAAACGAGTTACTGGCTTTGGCCTAACCGAATCCTCGTCCTGCAGGTAACAATAATGGAACTGACCCTCCAGGTTAGCGGTTATGCCCACGGGGTAACTGCACGGCCATGTAAAAGCAACTTAAGTTTCAAAGCAATAAAAAGCCTCAGAATCGGACAGATCTACTATTGACAGTCTATGCGAACGAAACAAGGATAACGAGCTTCGTATCTGTATGTGGGATGTGAGGTCCCTTAATAAGCTACATGCAGCCAAACAACTAACGGAGGCCCTGGACTGCTGCGAAGCAGATGTTACCGGCATCCAAGAAATGCAATGGGTTGGGGCGGACAAAAAGAGGATGAAAAACTGCGACATCTACTACGGCGATTGCCATCGGCGGCAAAAGCATTGGATTTGGCTTTTTTGTTAGAGGAAGACTTCGGCAAGAAGTCTTGAGTTTCCGACATGTAAAGGCTAAGTTTGCCAGCATTAGCCTTATATGCGCCCACGCCCCCAAAGACGACGATACCAAAGACGATACGAGCTCTTCGACAAGACCTACGAACAGTACCCGGCGATTTTGATGCAAAGCTAGAAGAGAGGGAACCTTTGGTAGAACGGATTCAGCTTAACCGACTTTGCGGCGAGGCGAAGCGAAACATTCCCGTAGCTAGCACGCGGTTCCCAGATCTCGATATTCACCAGGGGACTTGGAGAACTCCTGATCAATCAACCGTCAACCACAATGATCACATAGCGAGCGATGCAAGGCACTCTTCCAGTAATATGGATGTCCGAACATTCCGAGGGGCAAACATCGACTTGGACCACTAACATATCTTGTTGTAGCCAAGGTCTAGCTGCGGATATCGCGAACCTGAAAAATGCAAGCTAATACAGTGAGGTAGTTTGACATGCGACGGCTACAATAGCAAGAGAACGCCATATCCTGGTCCTGTCGAGTCTACCTAAATGTCTTAAGAGGTTCCATCCAGCCAGCATCAAGTATAGAAGACCAGTGGAAACACTGCTGGGTTTCACTCTGCCACCACAACGAAACCTCTGGTTGGATGACGAGTTCCGGCAAGCTCATGCAGCTAAACAAGGTGCATATAAATCAGCGCTCCATAGAAGGACTAGAACTGCTCACAACCTCTACGAGCAGAAAAGCGTGACGAAGAATGAAAAGCGCGCGGTTGAGAGAATTAAGAGATTCTACTCCAGGAATGAGTTTCGAATGTTTTACCAAAAGATCAAAAAACATGGACATAAACTCCGAACCGAAGTACGTCAAGATGAACAAGGGAACACAGTAGTAGAGTCGCAGTCGATACTGAGGATTTTGAAAGAGCATTTTAATCTGGATGCAGTAGCCCAACAAATCCTTCCAATCGACTTGGATGAAGTGATGATAGCCATATCTAAGCCATAGCCAACAAAGTTGCTGGAGCGGATGGCCTGACTGCCGAGCTCTTCAAAGCGGCAGGCGATGACTTAACAAAAAGCACAGACCAACTTATCTGTAAAATATGGTCCGACGAAAGGAAACCCTCTGACCTGCGTCAAATACAGAGGCACAAGATCCCCTATGCCGTATTATGTGAACGCCTGAAATCGTTTGTCCATATCAGTGTGGCTTCAGGCCAATAAAGTCCACCAGCGACCAAATATTAACACTACTGCAGATATTAGAAAAAAACCCACGAGCCCCAAATTGATACACAGCACCTATTCATCGATTTTAAAGCCGTGTATGACAGCATCTATAGAGACGAACCACACAGAGCAATGTCTAGCCTTGGCAGCCCTGCCAAACTCGTCCGCTTGTGCAGGAAGAGAATGAAGAATGCGCGCTCCTCCACCAAGGTCGGTAAAGAACTCGCCGACATCTTTGATGTCAAAAAAGGATTTAGACAGGGCGATGCGCTGTCATGCGATTTATTAAAACCGTTGTTGAGAGAATAGTCCAAAACTCAAACGCCAACACAGGGGGCATAATATTTCAAAAGTTCGCCTAGTTACTCGTATGCTCCGATGATATTGACATAATAGGAAGAAAGCAGCGTGTTGTCAGTGGCGCTTTCTCGAGTATTGAGACGGAAGCAGCGAGAGATATAATTACGGACTTTGTCTACCTGGGCTCCGCTATCAATTTAGATAACGACACCGTTGTTGAAATCAAACGAAGAATAACTCTGCTGCTGCTGCTTTGGAATAGGAAAGCAACTGACAAGCAAAGCCCTCTCGAACAACAAAAGTTACCCTATGTTAGACTTTAATCCTGGTCCTGCTCTATTATCAAAGCGGATGGCTGTTTTGAGACGAAAATTCTTCGGGTGATTTTCGTTTCTGTCTGTATAGACGGTGAGTGGAGAAGGAGATACAACGACGAACTGTACGGGCTGTACAGCTATATCGACTTCGCCAGAAGAGTGATGGTCCAACAACTGAGGTGACTGGTTCAAAAAATCTTCGAATCCGCCCCCGCGCACGCAAGTGGAAGGCGACCTCAATCAACTTAGCGTGCGAAATATGAAATATAATATCGAGTAAATGGCTGGCATAAGCGCACTTTTTTGTCGCAATTTCCAATGATAGTTTCGCATAAATGTGCCTGAATTCAGTTGATACAACGCTCGGTTAACTCCTTCAAGGCGTGGGTAGATCTGAACTTCCTAAACCTCAAAAAACCCCAAGGAAAACGGTGTAGTTAAATTGCATGATATGGGCGGCCAATTCTGATCACCAAAACCGGAAATTATACGACCGGGAAGTGAATCATGCAGTATTGACTTGTTTCTTGGGCTGTATAGCATGTGGCACCGTCTTGTTAAAACCAGATGTCGTCCACATTCATATGCATTTTAGTCATAAAAAACTGCACTATTATGTGGCGATAGCGATCACCATTAACTTTTATTACCTGATCAGAATGAACAGATGATGACTGCTGCTCAAAATCTGCACCCAACCTTGATACGTTGTGGGTGCATTTATGTCTCAATAATCCTTAAATTCTGCAATTTCCTTGTTTCAGTTCTCGCTTTCTGGTTCAGTTCTTGAGTCAATTGCGCTTTGTATGCTCATGCATACAACTGCAAATCTTTCGTGAGAATACGCTGTTGGTAACTTCCCGAAATGTCCAATTCTTGATTTGATTTGATTTGCGGCCCGGGTCAACCCCGGACAGATTTATTATTGCTTATTGCAAGCTTATTTTTAGAACTAACAATTTTCACTTAAAACTAAAGAAAGAAACTAAAAGGTGGGAGCGGTTGAAAAAAGTTAGGATGTGAGGCATAGGTGGAAATAAGCGTGTTTTTAAGAGAGAGTTTGGTGAGATGGTAGTGGAAGAGAGGCAGAATATCGTTAACTTCACGAAGCATTCTAGACGTTGGCTCCAAGTGTCCGTAATTCGTTCGGTGAAGATTGAGCCGGAAAAGTGGCACAGACCTAAGATTGCGTGGGTTGGTATTAAAAGAAATAAGTCGAAGTAAAGAAGGACAATCGATATTCCCAACTAGAATTTGATGAATAAAGAGAATGTCGGCAACTTTTCGACGTATGGAAAGGGGTTGTAAATTTATAAGTTTCAGCCGGTCAGTATAAGATGGTAAGTTTTGGCTATCATCCCAGGGAAGACCACGTAAAGCAAATCGTAAAAACCTGCGTTGAACAGCTTCTATCCGGAGGATGTGTGTTCTGTAGTAGGGTGACCAAACTTGGCTTGCATATTCAAGAAGAGGCCTAACAAAGGTTATGTAAAGAGATTTGGTAACATAAGGATTGGAAAACTCCTTAGACCAGCGCTTGATGAAGCCAAGGGCAGAGTTTGCTTTCTTTATTATATTATCAATGTGAGAACGGAAATTGAGTTCCTTATCACAGATAACACCTAAATCACGCAACTCATTCACTAGGGGAACAGGCAGATTAAAGATTAGATAGCAGCGAGGTGAAGTAGGGGGCCGCTTACGGGAATACGTTATAGCCTAACACTTATTGACGTTAAGCTCAAGAAAATTCTTCTGACACCAAGTACAAAATCTGTCAAGATCTTCCTGTAGTGGTAGGCTGTCTGAGGAAGAGGATATATATCTAAAGATTTTCATATCGTCTGCGTAAATAGATATGTATGAATTTTTAATGATGCAATCAACATCATTAATGGCCAGAATAAATAGTAAGGGGCCAAGGTGGCTGCCTTGAGGGACACCATAGGAGGCTTTAATTGGACCTAAATAAAACATAGTATTGTCTTTCATTTAAATATGATTGAACCCATGTTATAAAGTTTATTTGGAAACCAAGAGCTTTTCATTTCAGAAGGATTATATCATGTGAAATCCTATCAAAGGCTTTGCTGAAATCGGTGGCAATCACATCAACTTCATTTCCAGATTCCAGTGAACATAAAGTGCTTGATACGAATTCCGTTAAGTTGGTGGTCGTAGATCTACCTTTGAGAAATCTGTGCTGGTTTTGGGAAACAGTAGGTTTACAATGGAAAAGCATTATGTCATAAATAATGCTCTCGAAAAGCTTAGGTATGCAGGACAGCTTAGCAATTGGTTGATAGTTGGAAATATCATCTTTTCGGCCTTTTTTATGTAGGGGAATAATAAATGACCTTTTCCAGGTCGAGGGAAATAATCCCTGGGTGATAGAAAGCTGAAAGAGAGTTGTAAGAGGTTGGGCTAGGTGCATTTCACATTTCTTTAAAAATATAGGGGGAAGATCATCAGGGCCGGCGGAATAATCATCTTTGAGGTTTATTATTTTATCTTTGACTTGCTCTAAAGTTATAGACATATATTCCAAAGTTGTTTGTGGGCAGCTATTTAAGTAGGAAAAGTAAGAGTGGTCTGGCTCTTGGGAATGGGTGGCGAACGCTTGGCTAAAAAAAGTTGCGAAGAGATTTGCTATTGGGTCTACAAGTAAGTTTCCAGCGTTTGTCAGAGATGGCGCCACCAGTGGACCCCGGGCAGAAATGTCAGACCCCATGTGTTTTATTTGTAGGTTTTGTATCTGTCAACAACTTTGCAGCGTTATATTTGAGCAGTTCTATTGGTGTCGTACATTTTATCGAGCAAAATCATGGCAAGTTTCCAGCCAAATAAACGTCATTTGCGGGAAGCGCTGCTTTTATTCTTTAATATGAAGAAAAGTGCGGCTGAGGCCTATCGTTTGCTTTCGGAAACTTATGGGGCGGAATGTATTGGTGAATCGACGTGCCGCGAGTGGTTCAAACGGTTGAAAAGTGGTGATTTTGGAGTTGAAGGCAAAGATCGCCCCGGAAAGCCGAAAAGTTTTGAAGAAGAGGAATTGGACGCTTTACTGGATGAGGATCCGTGTCAGATTCAAGAAGAACTTGCTGCATCATTGGGCGTCACGCAACAAGCCGTTTCCCTGCGCCTAAAAGCACTGGGATTCATTCAAAAGGTTGGAAACTGGGTGCCGTACGAATTGAAGCCAAGAGACGTCGAACGGCGATTTTGCCTGTCCGAAACGTTACTGCAGCGGTATAAAAATAAATCATTTTTGCATCGTATTGTCACTGGTGATGAGAAATGGATTTATTATGATAATCCTAAATGCAGAAAATCGTATACAAAGCCCGGCGAGCCCGCCCAATCGACGCCGAAACGAAATATTCACGTGAATAAGGTCATGCTCTGCATATGGTGGGATCAAAAGGGTGTCGTATACTACGAACTGCTTCCGAGTGGTGAAACCATCAAAGGACCATTATATCGAACCCAACTAATTCGTTTGAAGTGGGCATTAAAAGAAAAACGGCCAGAATATGAGACCAGGCATGAGTCCGTCATTTTTCATCACGACAACGCTCGGCCACATGTTGCGGTTTCGGTGTAAAACTATTTGGAAAATAGTGGATGGGAAATTCTGCTTCACCCGCCTTACAGTCCAGACTTGGCACCATCTGACTACCACTTGTTTCGTTCGATGCAGAACGCTCTTACGGGAATACGCTTCAGCTCAGTAGAGGAAATCAAAAATTGGCTCGATACGTTCTTGGGCTCGAAAGACGAGAAATTTTTTTGGTCCGGAATTCATAAATTGCCAGAAAGATGGGGGAAAGTTGTAGCTTCCGATGGTTTTTGAATAAAGCATTGTAACTATGTTTTCATAATAAAACTTCAAATTTTGGGAAAAAAAAACGCTGGAAACTTACTTGTAGACCCAATATAATTTGGGGATCCTCCGAGGACTTATCTAGAAAATTCAGAGATGATGGATAGTTATCCGATTTACTTTTAGTTTTGATGAACTGAAAGAATCGCTTGGGGTCGGAAATGAGTGTGCGGTCCATTTGGTTTAAATAGTTGTCATATAGAGTTTGACAAAGTACAGAGAAATTTATTAGGGCAGACTGGTAGTAAAAGAAATCGATGTCGGAACGCGATATTAAGTAAGTACACCAGAGCTTATTTCTCTTATTACGAAGAGATCGCAGCTCTTTATTATACCAGGGTGGTGATGATGAGGGATTCTTTTTGGGTAAAAAAGGTACAGATTGGGAGAGACATTTGAAAATTTCGGTATAAAAGGATGCGAGAGCATCGTTAACTGTGAGGTTGGGATTATCGTAAAGAAATTCAAAATTGGCCATACTGAGGAGGTTATTCAGTTTGGCGTAGTTAGCCCTATGAAAATTAAAACTGTAGAATACTCATAAGAAACGCGATTAAGACCATTGTCATACGCCAACGTAAGAGAAAGGGGAGGGTGGTAACTATCCAATTTAGAGAGAAGATGTCTTCTTTCTAAAATGATGCAGTTATCTGTATCAGTGGCGAAGACTAGGTCGAGTTGTCTGCCAATTTTATTGGTGACACCACTTAATTGATACAGACCAGAGTCAGTAAGGCAATCGATGAAAAGGTTTTCTTTATCAGAGGTGGGATTTGTTGCAGTAAAGTAGGACTGGTCAGTCTGAGCCCATACAAGCTTAGGTAGATTGAAATCACCTAAAAAAATAACTACGTCGTTGGAATCAGCAGCATTTAAAATGCTGTCGATTGCGTCAACAGCTAGCTGGTAACCTTGAATTGGTTGAGAGGGGCGAATATAGTAGCAGCAAATATATAGGTTGCGCTTGCAAATAGGAATTCTAGCGCATACAAATTCAAAGAATGCAGTGGACGATTTTTTAAAGGGTTTAGACTCAAGACGAGAGTGTATAGCTAGAAGTACCCCACGGCCATATAAATTTTCCTCTTTATCTAGACCGTCGTCACGGTGTAAATCAAAGTCTTGGGAAAATAATTCATTATTCTTAATATTAGGGGTGAGATTGGTTTCTGTGAGTGCAAAAATGTCTTGACCACGGTGCCAAATTGATACTGCTGGACTCCCAGCAACACTCTCCCAAACTGCTTCAATGCTTTGTGTTCAACGACTTGCTGTAGACGGAAAGAGTGTCAAAGATCTCTGATTGACCCAGTCTCCCTGAATTTTTCAATAAATCTCTTCCCAGTTGATGAAGTTAAATCAGTATCCCGACCGCATTTTGTATGGAAATTGACAACTGTAGCTGCCAAACCCTCACTATTTTTAAAATATTGCTCAACAATGGAAACAATATTTGGTCAGCTGCAAGCTGTCTTTTTTTTTTCATTGACAACACTTTACCACAAACTTGCCGTCTTACATAGCATTGGAATGGAACGTCGTTCATCAAGGTGCACATCATGGAAGGACAATACCCCAGGAAAAGATAAATGCTTGCCTAGATTGTATGCATAGCAATCGATTGAGCAAATTGTCCCACCAGATCCCTGTCAAATGAAAACATGATTTGTATGCATTTGAGATATTCAGTGCATGATGAATGTAGCCTTGTAGTTCAAAGTGAAAACTTCACATGAATTGCTGATTCAAAACTGAATCCAAACATACGTGTACTCGTAGTTGTCTATCATTGAAAAGAGGCACATTCGTATGCATTGTAGAATCTATGTATTTCCTAAACATCAAAAGCGAATGAAAAAGCAACAGATTGTACCGATTCCTGCTTGTTTTAGCTTCCAGAAGGCTTTTAGGAATGTGCATATAAAAGCATTGGAAAACAGTGTTTCCTTAGAACACCTTTACTGCATATTTGGAAAGCAAAGGTACTTTAACATTTTTGGCGTATAGGAAATTAAAAAGCTGAACTGTGAGCGAGCGAAACAACTTCGAAAATATTTTGCTGCTAAAAAATTCTGAATATGGTTCCAGTTAAATCCGAAATTTGAGGAAAAAATAGTTCGTGCAATGCTCTTTCATATAGGGTGACACCATATTCATCTGGAGCTTGTAACCAAGGAATATTTACGTGTTTCAGCATCTGATTTGTGGGGCATTTATGAAAATCTCCTTTAATAGGGAGTGTGGCTATTCCTCAACAAACTAAAGCATCTCACATATCTAGGATCGTTTTTTGAATATTTTCTAATGCAACAGTGGAGAAAACGATCTTTGCATGATCCTCACCAAGAATAATTGGATTTGCTAGAAATATGACCATCCGCACTGACTCTACGTCACAGTCTGTTTTCGAAACAAGGCGAATACAATTGAATGATAGTGTGTTTCTTTGTCGAATGTTTTTGGATTTGAAAGATTCTTTCCACTCCGTTGAGTTAGAATAATACTACTGCCTATCTCCCTACAACTAGTACTACGAGTAGCACTGGCTTTAAGATTCAGTAGATATGGTTGACTTCGGTTGGGATACAAAAGATTGCTTCAGAAGAGTTTGCGTCTGTGCGTGCTACCGTAGGTATCTCAAAAACTACGATTACATTGCGGTATTGATCTTGAAAGACTGGATTTGAAAACACTATCTCCATTTGATTACATTACGCACTATATTCAATGATTTCAATTGCTTTTTGATATGACACGAGTGTGTGTGCTATCACTCAAAAATTGTGGAAAAGAATTTTGTAACTTGCGAGTAAATGTCATCGTACTAGCCGTGGGCAGTAATCACATGGGTGGTGAATGCTATTATATGGGAACACAAGCGTTCTTAATTTAGCCTCACACCATCAACTCCTACTGCTCAACTCCACGTGGTGACTGATTGGTGCCTAGTTCCTCGACTGGAGATGGGGTATCCAACTCCTGTGGAAGGTCGTTGGTGGCAGCTCACGAGAGAGGAGGAGGGGGAGGAGTGCCATCTCACAAAGGCACATTCCCCTGGTTCGGAGCGGCCGCGGATGAATTCAAAGAATGGAATCAATGATGGCGTCAACAGTTCCACTTAGGTCGAACTGGTGTTATCTCTATATGAGCTACTTCAACGTACTCGAATATCAGGTCTATAGGGAAATCCTACACTAAATCATGGTGTTGGAAAAGAGCTGGTGGCGGATGAGCCCTTAATAAGGGCACATCCCCGAGACGGGTTACAGGCTCCGGAATTTGGTCCGGCTCTTTTGTCCTAGGGGTCCTAAAATGGGCGCAGTTCTCCAGGTTGGGAGTTGCCCCTGCGGTTAACTGCCCAACCACGTAAAAAAGTAAATGTCACGAAGCGACCACTTGCCTCGGATAAGGATGGATTCACTATTCACGCCCCTGCAAAACGAACAAAGGATAACGACTTTCGGATCTGCACGTGTTCGGACCTTGAACAGGCCGCGTGCAGCCGAAGAACAAGCGGAGGACCTAGGCTGCTATAAAGCAGATATCACCGCCATACAAGAAGTCCGCTGGGGTGGGCCGGGCAAAATAAAGATGAAAAACTGTGACGTTTACCACGAGGATCGTTATAGGGAACGCGTCTATTTGGATGGGGATTTGTTTTAAGTGACAGATTTAGGCAAGACATCTTGATCTTTCGACATGTGAGTGAACGCCTTATAATAATCCGTATCAAATTCGCTAACATCAGCCTTATATACGTTCACGCCCCAACAGAGGAGAAGGACCGAACATTCCGAGCGCCAACATAGACTCGGACTACTATCTAGTTGGAGCCAAGGTACGTCTACGGATATATCAGACGTCTCAACAGCGGGGAAATGGGAGATTTAATGTTGAACGGATGCAATACAACAAGCCGCCAAAACCTTTGCCGATGGCGTATCCTTCACCCCTCTATAAGTCCTTGGTAGCCAGTATCAAGTGCTGAGGACCAGTGGCTTAGATGCCGAGAAACCACCAGAAATGCCGCAACTGACGTGCCACCACACAAATTTAGCTGTCAGGCAGAGCGAATCATTCAAAGTCAAGAATTTCATCCACCGGACCAAAATGAAGTGAGAATAGCAATATCTAAACCAAGTCGAACAAGGCTGCTGGGCTGGACGGCCTACTATTTCAGGCAGCAAGAGATAACCTGATAGAGAGCATACACCAACTTATTCCTAAGAATTAGTTGGATGAATGTATGCCAGATGAATGGAACCTCAGCATTGTTTGCCCTCTAAACTGCGCCAACTATAGAGGTATCACTCTCCTAAACATCCCATGTAAGATCTTGTCTGCCGTATTGTGCGAGCGCCTCAAACCATTTGTAAACGATCTGATTGGACCCTATCTGTGTGGTTTTGGGTCCTGTAAGTCCATAATTGACCAAATTCTTACATTACAGCAGATCCTGGAGGAAATCCAAGAAGATCAGATCGACACTCACCACTTTTTTAAAGATTTTAAAGCCACATATGACAGCATCTACTGAAACGAGCTGTACAGAGCTACTTTTGCCATCCCAGCCAAACTCTTCTAGTTGTGCAGGATGACTATGGAGAAAGCTCACTGCTGCATCAAGGTCGGTAACGACCTAACCAAGACCTTTGATGTCAAAAATGGATTTAGGTAAGGCGACGTGCTGTCATCTGACAGCAAAGAACGCCAGAAAGGGAACAACTAGCCATAGTCCTGGAACTTTGAGCTGTAACAAAGAAAACGACAAAAGCAACAGAAAGCATCCAGGACGCAAAACATATTGAAGTGGATAAATTCGACCCCTTCAAAGCACCAGCCCCAAACGTGAACGAGCCTATTGCTCGCACCTCTTTGGAGCCAACGCAAAAGTGTAAGGGCGAAGAGAAGCCAACGCGACCCTCCAAGATCTCCTTGGATCACGTAACCTCCACAAAGATTGGTGTAGAGAACAACAAAGGCGGCAATCTCGACGTTAAACAGTGTTTACATGGTTGCTGCCAACCCTAATTCTTGTAAAAGAAATTCTTTCGGCGGGAGCATGGTAGTCAACGAACCAGACTCAAATCCTCTCAAACTGAGTACCAATGCGAGGAGACTGCCTGGGAGTCAGCAAGGCTACACCCGCTGAGAGGAGAGTGGGCCAAAAACGTCCTACTCTGGAGGCAATTATTGTCATGCAACCATCAACCTTCACAGGCAAGGACTTCTCCAAATCTGGGCCGGTTGCTGGTACCTTAAAAATAGGATGGTTAAATGACACAACCTCCCCCATGATAGACAAGGCAGCTAAACGGCATAAAAGGAACTCAGCCGAGGCCAACGGAACCTTCCGGCTTACAATAGTCGACTTTTTTATTCCAAAACGGGAGCTCTTTGACGATCAATGGCGGCTGCCAGACCTAAAAACTCTAGATAGGGTATCAATGGCGCTATCACGAAAGGGATTGGGAATATCCCGGTCTTCGGATATTTCAGCAGCGTAAATAGATTCAAGGTCATACAGTGTGACAATATAACCACCTGGAATGGCAGAGAGATATCGGCGATAAGATGAAGGCTGCATGGTCAGAAGTCGAGCTTCATACTGGTGTCATTTTTTTTACTAGCAGCTTACTCGTAGGCAAAATTCGTAAAGGAAAACATCTTTGTCGGGCTAGTTGGTAAGCACAGAATCTACGAAACTACAACGGACAACGGCTACCGACTAATCGAGGTTGCAGCAGCTCGTAATACGGTGCTAAGTAGCACTAGGTTTGCAAGGCTAAGGATCCACACAGCAACCTGGCGCTCTCCAGACGGTCGAACCACCAACCAAATCGACCATGTGCTAGTCGATGCGAGGGACATACTCTCGATGTGTACATATTCCGAGGGGCAAACGTCGACTCTGACCATTTTCTTGTTGCGGTTAAATTCAGAGCTCGACTGCTCAACGAGAAGAAGCTACGAACTACCCAGAAGAAGAAATTCGACGTTGGATGCCTAAGTATACCTGGAGTAGCCAGAGTCTACAGAGAGCGCCTGAGTGAGGAACCCTCCACTGTGCAGTCACCCACCACCAATGCAATTAATCAGTGGTGCCTGTATAGCGAAATTATTAAGGAGGTAGCCGAAACTATTGTAGGGTACCAGCCACCCCAGAAAAAGAGCCCGTGGTATGATGATGAATGACAGCAGATGCCCACAAGAAAACGCTCCAGTGCAAAACATGGGCAGCGAGGGAAGAGTATCAAGCCAGGATAAGAGTGGAGAAGAAGACCCCATATAGAAAGAAGAGGGCCTACGCAGGCTCCCAGTTCTAGGAGATTGAAGAGCCCCGCGATCGAAACAACATCCGGAGGTTTTATACGAAGGCCAAGCAACTGGCGGCTGGCTTCAAGACCGGAACACAGGCTCTTCGAAACTGCGAAACATGTGTTTAAGCAGCATTTCCAGCAGCTCCTAAATGGACATTATATAGATAAAGTGATAGGGTTAGAAGAAAACCCACATCCAGTCAATGAAGAACCAGTTCCACCACCCAGTGTAGAAGAAGTCGGCTTAGCTATACAAAAGCTTAAGAACAACAAGACCGCAGGCAGTGATGGCCCACCAGCGGAGCTCATATACTAAGGTGGCGATGCTTTGGTAGACGCATGCGCCAAATCATCAACAAAGTTTAAGAAAGCATGCCCGATGACTGGACTATCAGTTCCATATGCCCCATCTACAAAACAGGCGATCCTATTTCCTGCAAGAACTATCGAGGCATATCCCTGCTTAATGTCGCATATAAGATCCTATTCAACGTACTGTGTAAACGTCTTAAACAATTCTCCAACACACGAATCAGCACTTACCACTGAGACAAATCCTGGAAAAGACCAACGAATTTTAGGTCGAGACTCGACTTCAAAGCCGTGTATGATAGTATTCATCGTCAGGAGCTCTATATGGCGATGGCCGAATTCAGGATCCTGGCAAAACACGCTGCAATCCGCAATTTGGAAGTAGGTCCTCCGAACTATTTCAAACGTGCACCGTAGGGGATGCGCATTCGCGTGACTTCTTCACTCTCGGCGTGGAGCAGATAATGCGCAGGGCAGGTGTCAACACGGTAGGCACTATCTTCAATAGGTCATTCCCAGCATGCCATGATAGAGCCTATCACGACGATTGAAGAACAGGTGAAATTTTTTAGCCTTGAAGTAAACGAGGACAAGACTAAGTACATGCTATCAACAAACAAACCAGTATCTATCCACCGCCTAGCACAAAACGTCACCATTGATAGGAGCAATTTCGAGGTAGTTATGGTGTTCACCTACCTCGGAGTAAACGCGAACTCCACGAGTGACATCCAAGTGGAGATCCGACGAAGAATTACCCTAAAAGAACTGAAAGAAAAATTCTTCGACGGATTTTTGGTCCTGTGTCCGAGCAGGACGAATGGAGAAGAAGATACAACCGCAAACTCTATGAGCTGTACCAAGATGTGGAAATAGGTCAAAAAGCCAAAATACGTCCACTACAATGGCGACAAGGTAGGCCGAACCTTCGTTTTAAAGACCAAGCCATCGCGGATGGCAGAGCAATTGGTCTGGATAACTGGAAGCAGGGTCCCCATGATCCTAGAGGATGAAAGACTGCAGTGTCTCAGGCAGGGTCGGCAGCCCATTATGTAAGCAAGTAAGTAAGTCTTTCTAACATGGTTACACATGATGAATCCCAACTTCTTGGAATCAGAATATTCAATGAGCCCTCCTACTGGCTTTGGCTGTACTAATAGAGCAGTTTTCACAAAGAAAATGGGATAACGTAACGAAAAAATTATGCGATTCTCCGTTTTATAGTTTCGTAACGACATGCAAGTTTCGACAGCAGATATCTTCAGGATTAGATGTTAGTTAGGCTACTCGGTCAGAATGTTGCCCACATTTTAGTCTTTTAGTAGCGCGGGAAACATATATTTAATTTGATGCATGTTTGGGGTGGGGGTTGGGAATTTCACAAGCCAGTCCCATTACTCCAACGAATAAAAACTCCACCTTTATGCGATATCAAATTCAATCTGCCTTCAAAGCAATAATTTTGGATTCCAGCGAACAAGTTGTTAATTATGTTTTGATATATAGTACATTCACCATGAACGCGAAAACAACGTTACAAATTATTGTACAATAGTTACCAAAACAAAACATAACAGAAGCTCATGCATTTTAACCAGGAACACGAGGCCAGTCCACCAGGATCAGGTATAATTAAATTTTACCAATTTCCGAGTACATAATCAAATGTACGATCTCAGGAACAAAACAATGTGGCGAATAATGGGATACTTTCATACAATGGTATCCGTGAAGCAACAACAAAGGCTGCACGTAAATTCCAGCTGAAATTTATCTGATGAATAACTCTGCATGCCCGTTAATGGTATTGACTTACAAAAAGTTTTTCAAATTGCACGCTACGGCAGCTAAAAAGTTCGACAATGTTGCAAAGACTATGGGAATGCAGCTGAAAATCAAAAATAAAATATAAAAAGTCATATGACTTTCTAGAATTGATACGAATTTTCCCGCAGTAACACGTTTCCTGACGCTCGGAGTTATAGGATCCGTACCACTATGGAACGAGCTTACATTGTATTTTTCAAGAAATTAAACGAGTACACATGCTCTGGTATCCAAATTGGATCTGTCGGTTTAATTAGTTTACCTTCTGGTATAGCGTAGATATCGCCGGGTTGCAACTCCCCAAAGGATATGAATGTAAACTCTTTTCAAGGGCCACATTCAGCAAGCTTATCAGTTTGTTTACAATGTCGAAACGAAATATGTCTACAAAAAAAAAAAATACACGAACGCGGCCGGCAAACCTGTCGTAGGAACACAATAAAAGCTTTAAGGGGCAGCAAATGAGACGTTTTCGTGGAAAGGACTGAGAATGAGGCACAAACGACAGGTTTGGGGATACTTTTATTTTATGAAAAGCAAGGATCCAGAGTAGAGTAAGAGATAATCACATTGTAATGTTTATTTGTGGCCCGAAGTTCTCCTTGGAATATTTGCCTTTTGTCCTGCGGCCTTGAATGTTGGTTGATTTATTTATTTTTTGATTTTCCTTTCCTGTTTTGTTTGTCGTACATCAATTGGAGGTGATGTACGACCTTTTTTCGTTTGAATGTCGCTGCTAAAACATTTAAAACTAGATCCGTATCAAAATGTTTGTCAAAAGGGAAACGCTTTGAGATTTTTAAAGGTCAATGTCAAGGGGACATTGGAAATAAATGTTATACTTATGAACGATTTTTAAGTTTTCAAAAATCGATGAAATCAGCACGGGAAAAAAGGAATCTTCCTCCTTCCTCCTCCTTCTGCATTGACTTACTAAGGTGGCGTTACAGTTCAGGGTGACCATGGACCTCAACTACCAAGCCTCTCCAGTTAACCCGGTCTTTGCTTCCAGTCGCACACACCAAGCCGGTTAAGATCCCCTTCTACTTGTACGCTTCAGCATAGGTGTGGTCTTCCTCTACTGCGTGGTCCTTTTGGGTTAGAGTAGAAGCTTTGCGGGCCGGAGCATTGGTGTCCATTCGCTCTACATGTCCTAGCGATCTCAAGTGGCTGATGCGCGGTTTTCTGACAAGGTCGGTATCGCTGTACAACTCGCATAGTTCGTCGTTGAATCTTCTGCTCCCAAGCCCGTTAACACAAATGGAACCGAATATTTTCCGAAGGATTTTTCTCTTGAATCAACTGATCCGCCTTCGATAGGGTCCATAGTTCTACGCTATAAAGTAGGACCGGGATGGTCAAGGCCTTATATAGAGTCTCCTTAGTTTTTCGGAATAAGGCCTTACTACCGTCTTAGCCAAAGAAACAACGATTGCCAAAAGTTATTCTTCGTTTTATTTCTACGAAAGTGCATAGCCAAGGCTTACAAAGTACCTTACAACCTCAACGTTACAGCTGCCGACAGTGGAGTTCTGCCCAATTCATCTATGTTGCGCGTCCTTCAGGTTGACAACATATATGTACGTGATTTTGCCCTCATTTCCCGCTGAATCCACTTCGGCAACTTCCATTTGAATACTAGCGAACGCACCGATAAGTACCCGTTGAATTCTCCCAGATATGCCGACATCATTGGCGTTCGCTAGTACGCACAGACTTTTGGAAGAATTTGCCTCCAGTGTTCGCTTGTGAGTTCCGCACAATTCTTTCAAGTATGACGATAAAGAAATCACAAGATAGCACTTAACCTTGTCTAAAACCTTTTCAGACATAAGTGGTTACCGACCTTGACGGAGAAGCTAGCGATCTCGATTGTCATTCTGCTCTGACTGGCAAGGATCCCAAAACTAGGCTTAACTCTATAGAGCTCGTCTCTATAAATGCTGACATATCTGACCTTAAAATCGATGAGAAGATCGATTTGGACTTCTTGAGATTTTTCCAAGATCTGTCGGATTGTGAAGATTTCATCGATTGTGGATATCCCGTATCTGAGACCGCACTTATAGGGGCCAATTTTGTCAGGTGAATGGAAATGTTGGCTATCATCGTCTAAGTTGAGTGGTCTATTCTCCATTTTCTCAGCGCCGACTGTGACTCTACTACAAGATTTCCTTCTTCACCTCCGCAGATTTCTGTACGGGTCTTCTTGCCTTGACACCTTTTTTGGGCTTATTACTAAAACTTTTAGAGTACTACATCGCAGTATTTTCGATTGAGCGCTTCTCGTGCTTTTTGTTCTTTTTTTGGAGAAGCCATTTCTTCTGCTCGTAGAGCTCACGAGCTGATCTCGTCCTTCGTTGCATAGTCGCTTTGTACGCTTATTTTTTATCTGCATGAGTTGCTGGCATTCTTCATTAAAGCAGGGATGTTTTGGTGATAGTCAGGTGAAACCCAGTACAACAGTTGCGGCACCTCTGATGATGCATGATAGCAGCGTTGTCACCGGTCTTGTATATTTGATGCTGGCGGTATAGGAGTTGCTGAGAGATTTCGGAATACGCGTTTGGTGAAGATTCTGGTGGACTCTTGTGACTGCAGCTTTTCTTCGTTATATCATCTCACAGTAGTTCTTTTTTATTGTGGTGGTTAGGCAATCTGCACTCGTTCTTTGAATGCAACAAGTGGTGATCCGAGTCAATGTTGGCTGTCCGGAGCGTTCAGACGTCCAGAACACAGTATGAATGACTTACGTCGATTTCATTGTGATCAATTTATTTTAGCGTTTCATGATTCGGAGACCGGCATGTGCTTTTGTGTATACAGAGATGAGGAAACCTTGTGCTTGCTATAGTTATGGTTCATCCTGTCGCAAAGTTAATTATCCTAAGTCCATTGCCATCCATATATGGTGTCGTGTAGCCTATGCTTACCAACTTTCCTAACCTGGCGCTAAAGTTGTCTAGCGCAATTTTAGCGTCATATATAATATGGACATTGTTCATATATTTTATCGAGGAACTCGTAGAAACTTTTTTTAGTGGCGTCGTTCTTGCGTTCCGTAGGGGCATGGGCGCATATTTGGCTTATGTTAGCCAAATGGCCTTGATGCGCCATATTATAAGACGATGGTTGAAATTTGAGCCCAAGAGTTGAGGCAGTTTCTAAATGCGCTCCAGCAAATACCATATATGACTTGTACCGTTGACCTCAATCACAACCGAGCTCTGGGATAAGCTCGTAGGTATATCAAAAGTTAGCGACCAAATCTCTCAAGCGTGGACTAAGTACATTAAGACAGGGAAACCAATAAAGCGCGTTAGACCGCTAACTTTGCAAAAAGGATGCGAAAAAATCGGCAGCTAGAACAAGTCCGTTAGCAGGAGAGATATTGTATCGGGAATATGAAGATGTGTCCTTACATCATATAAGCCGCCGACAAGTAATTGAAGCAATGCAAACTTAAGATGAGCAAACTGCTAATATTTCAAAGATTGCGGCAGAGTGAAAATTGATTCAATCTGCTTTGGAAGGCATTCAATTGCCAAAATACATATATTGAAGATGAGTTGACCAAGGACAATGTCGAATACGCTCCAAGACAGTCGGATGCTTCGCTAGTAGAGGTCAAAATTTTCTCCTTCATTGTATTAAGGTAAAGGTGGCACAAGGAATCGCAACAGTTGTGGATCGACGAAACTAATCCTGTTTTCTACGTAAACGTATGAGTGAGTTCTGGATACTACACAACGCAGTATCATTTAGCTCCATAGCAGTCACTGTGGCTTTTCGGGAGGGAGGTGGGCAACACGGTGACGCGGAAAAGATCTCCATCTCGTTTTCATCGATGTGGAATAAGCATTTGAAAGAGGTTCCAGAGATCTTACCTATATATGGACGTTGCTTGCTCTTTTTTGGAGACCAATTTGAACGCAATTGAGTGATCGCTTTTCGAGGTTTGGACCTTACAGTGAGGGGAATTTTATTAAAGCGAGTTTTGGACAAAATTATTATTTAATGTCAGAAGGGAGTGAACCTCAGAAGAAGGTCGCACACTATACTTAATCAACCGTAGCGTTAACAGTTGCTAAAAAAGAGATAACGGCTGATAAACACATAATGAGCCAGCAGGCTACTGGCTCCAGAATGTAGGGCTTCTTTGCCCAAAGATCCCAGAAATGAATTGGTATTTTAATTTAGGCGTCTTGCTGTTGACGATCCTGCACAATGATAAAAGAAATTGACGTTCGACTCTGCTTATGAAATTTTATATACTGCTAAAAAGGAGAAATCAGCTCCATGCAGGAATTGTGGTGGGATGGCTGGATAAAAGGAGTGTGAAATACTGTGACATTCACTATTGCAACTACTACAGGACTATCGTTTTTTAGGTGCGAGTTTGTTGTAGGCCCTCGATTGAGGCAAGAGTTTTCAAGCTCTCAGCAGGCTAGTGAACGCATTTTAACAATCCGCAGCAAAATTTTCTAAGGAAAAATAGATGATACCGCTAAACAATGTTTCAACGAGATTTTCAATGAAGCCTGTCAGCAATTGTCTAAGTACGAATCGTTCTAGGTGCTTATAACACCAAACCAGGAAGGAGGGACATCTTTGATAGCAAAATCTGAAAGCAAAGGCTTCCCGAACCCACGTTTGATAATGGATCTATGGTAATCCATTCGCTGCCGTACGGAATTTCACGGAAAGGTAAATGGAGGCTACTTCATCAAGCGGAAAAATACTACAAGCAGATTTAACATTAATCGGCTACAATCGCAACTAACTACCAGGACATTTACCGATCGCGTGAAATCATAGATTTCAAATGACTTGATCAAAATGAAGCATTATCTAAACTTAATTGAAACAAGACTGCCGTACTAAAAGGCCTACCATCTGAAGTACTGATGCCAACATGAAATAACTTACTTATGACCACCTTATTTCTAATATTTAGTCGAATGAATGTATGCCGGATGAATTAAATCTCAGCATCGCCTTATCGTTCCACAATAGAGGAAACCTTCTAATGGCACCAACTGTCTAGATCGGTACTTATCACCTTTGCTCGATTTTAAAGCCGGTACACGGTATTCCGAAAAATGTGTAGAAAACTTTAAGAGGCGGTTCCTTGATATATTTTGAGAAAAAAATCATGCTGGTGGGAGGCTCGGAAATGCATCCCATCCTAGATACAGAGCTTTTTTTGCAAACCAGTAAACTACCCAGTTTTGACGCTTATTGAAAATAAGATCTTCAAATTTATGGGGATGGCCTTCTCCATAAGACTCTTATCATCCCAGTCTTGTTATATGGTGCAGAAGCAAAGACGTTAGCGAATGCGTACAGAGTCCTTCCTTTGTTGTGTTATTGGAAAAGATAAAAATATAAAAATTAGTGTAGTGAAGATGAAACAAATGTTGAACAGTGGGGTTACCCTCCATCACCTACCCCTGATCGAACTGTTGCCAGCGCTCGGTGAATGCCGTTGCTGTATCAATGATTGAGTAGTGCTTATAACAATCGATGGATAGCGGGTTGTGAGTGAAAATTTGGTTGGTGCACTGTTTCCTATTGTTGTGCGGGCATACCACCTACGATAATTCGATTCGGTAAACCAACGTCAGAATTTTCATTTCACGATTTTGCTTACCATCATCGATGTTGTGTTTTTTCGTGTTTGTTTGTAATAATGACTCGGAAATTCAGGGCGGATGTAGGAAGTTTATATGAGCTAAAAAGTAATCACTTCTCTGCGTACGCCTACGTCTGCAAATGGTACGTATTGAAACACAGGTAGATGCCCAATCACACCTCTCAAATTACTCTGATCTGATGCTACCTGGCTGCGAACTACTGCCATTATCCTTTTCCCACCGCTTACCAAACTCCACCAGAATGTGATCCATGTTCCAATCAGGAATTTAACCTCATGTGGTTAAAATTCCATCTCCGTTAGCAAATTGTCCCCTATTGCTTTACTTACAGAAGCCACAAACTGGACAGTAATTCGACCTCTACCTAGTTATGTGCTTTGTCTGCTCCGTTCAAATAATTATATCCCTGCACCCTCATATTGAAATTGTTATTACGGTTGATTTCAATATACACATGGGTGGCTTCGATATTGTAAATGAGCCCACACGAATACCAGACGTTGATACCCATACCGCCAACAGCCCGGACTTGCTTTTAACTTCACACCCCAACAATTACAAGATCAATGTGCTATCCCCTCTATGCTCGTCGGATTATTGCGTCATGTTAGCTAATTTCTCTTACACCGACCACACAGTTAGAGAAAAGATTCCTCCCCGTATGGCAATACGAGAAAGCCAACAGGTGCGGAATTAACACCTTCTTTCGGAATCTTAACTGTCCGTTATATTTCATCGATAACGACGTGGATGCCGCCGCTCATATGATCACAGACACTATTCTCTTTGGAATGAGATCCTTTATCCCTCATCGGATGAAGAAAAGGCATCGTACGACTCAAGTTACAAAGGGCTGTCAGGTAATAGACATTTTTTTCCAGTCCGACAAGACCGAACCAATAGAGGAAACTCGGAGAAAGCTCAAACGAGCCAGGAATGACTGCAACGCCTCTCTTACGACCAAAAGCTGAAGCAAAAAATACCACAATATCACAAAGGCAGTTAAAATTTGTGGTCTTTCGTCAAAGACATTAGAAATTCTTCTCCAAGGAGCTGTCAGCTCCTTAGACAACGCCAATTTGCTAGGTTTACACTTTATGAATGTGCCTTGTTTCCGCCTATTTGGGTGCGTCGAATCTTAAATGGGAGAATCCAATTTCTTACTCATGTAGTTAGTTACAAAAGTAATTAAGGATCTTACCATACACAATTCGGCTGGTCTGGATGGTATATCTCCACTTATTCTGAAGACGTGTTCCTCCACGCTGGCAAAACCACTGCGTAAGCTTTTTCGTAAATTCTATTCTGCAGGACCTTTTCTGAGCCAGGCCAATCTTTTTCTCTCTCCTCCTACAGACCCATTGCACTTACTTCTTTCCAAGGTCATGGAAACGATTATAAACCGTCAGCTCATGAAATATCTCGAAACACGAAAACTTCTTAATGACCGTAGCAACAGGTTCACTGGTGATTTGATGGCATGTCTCACCGAAAAGTGGAACCAAAGCGTACATCAATCCGGCGAAAGCAAGATAGTTGCACTTGATATTTCTAAGGCAATTGACAGAGTTTAGCATCAGGCTCTTTTGTCGAACATGCGTACTTTTGGGGTCGATGACCCTTTTCTTCAATGGATTAGAAATTATCTTTTGGAACGTTCAATACAAATTGTCTTGGTTTCAAGTCTGATATTCACAAAATGAAAGCCGGTATGCCCATGGGCTCCGTTCTGTCCTCGATCACTTGTCTGTTACTTCTAATCCTATAAATTACTTTGCTGACTAACCAATTGCGGAACTTTCAACAGAGTAGAATTTAATCCTTCCAAAACTCAATGCTGCCTGCTTTCTTTGAAGCGAAATGTAAATACCCAACCATTCCTCATGAATGACACTTACATCTTCGAAACCGAAAAACTTTCCATTCCCGATATGCCTGTCAGTGACAACTTATCAAATACTTCACTCCCCTCTGATCTGACCGCAATATATTGGGTCTATAACTTAATTCGTGCTGTTTGGTAAGAGATGGCGTAACTTGTATTATTCCATTGGAACATACATTGGAAGGCTACTGTCATTGTACGTCATTTCAGTATATGTCATTAATTTCAAGTGTAAACAACAATAATTTTTTTTCACTCAAATATGTCGAACTTTGTGCCTGAAAAAGTGTTTTTGCGGAGAGTTCTTCTTCATTACTTTAATATGAAGAAAACTGCTGCCGAAAGTCATCGTATTTTGGTGGAAGTTTATGGTGAACATGCGCTAGCTGAGCAAACGTGCCAAAAGTGGTTTGCACGATTTAATAGTGGTGATTTGGCTTAGAAGACGATGAACGTCCTGGGCAGCCAAAAAAGTTTGAAGATGAAGAACTGGAAGCATTACTCTATGAAGATTGTTGCCAAACACAAGAAGTGTGCTTTAAAAGCAGCTGGATATATTCAAAAGCAAGGAAATTGGGTTCCACATGAAATCAAGCCGAGAGACGTCGAAAGGCGGTTTTGCATTCCGAAATGCTGCTGGAACGCCACAAAAGGAAGTCATTTTTGCATCGGATTGTTATTGGTGATGAAAAATGGATCCATTACGACAACCCCAAGCGCAAAAAATAACATGTGAAACCCGGCCAACCAGCCAAATAAACGGCAAAGCTGAATATCCATGGCGCGAAGGTAATGCTCTGTATTTGGTGGGATCAGATGGGTGTGCTGTATTATGAGCTGCTAAAACCGGGTGAAACCATCAATGGACAACGCTACCGAACCGAATACAATTAATCCGTTTGAAGAGAGCAGTGGCCGAAAAACGTCCGGAATATGCGAGCAGACACGAGGGAATAATTTTCCATCATGACAACGCCCGGCCCCACGTTGCTATTCCGGTTAAAAACTATTTGGAAAACAGTGGATGGGAAGTCTTACCCCACCCGCCTTATAGCCCAGACCTTGCCCCTTCTGACTAGCATTTGTTCCGGTTGATGCAGAACGCCCTCACTGAAATACGGTTTACATCAGAGCAGAATATCAAAAATTGGCTTGATTCATTCTTGGCTGCCAAGCCGGGGCAGTTCTTTTGAGATGGGAAAAAGTCATAGCTTTTGGATGGGCAATACTTTGAATAATACTATTGTACATGTTTTTCTTAAATAAACGTTCAAATTTTGAAAAAAAAACCGCAATATAAGGCATTCATCCGCCCAAAATTGGTGTACAAGGCCAACATCTGGTCAGGTGCTCATAAAGCATTTTTGCACCTTCTAGATAGAATTCAAAACCGTGAGATAAAACTCATTGGTGATACTAATATCAGTCAATCAATTGACACCCTCGACCACTGACGTAATGTCCCGTGTCTCACTTTGTTATACCGCTATTTCCACCACCAGTCTTCCATAGAAATCAGCAGCAATATTTTCCGCGCCTTCAAACCTTCAACTGTAACACACGTCTCGTTTTGAATGCTCATCAGGTTACCCTCAAGCCCACTTTCGAACGTACTCTAAAATATCGTGATCCTTCCCAAGCCCTACAACTTGCTCATGGAATGCCCTGCCGAGCTCTCTATTTTCTAGTCATTGTAACATTCAGACATTTAAAACCAATACAAGTCGGTACCTCTGTTTATTTAATAGTTTACCTTCGAGCGGTAACATTTTAAGGGTGCTAATAAACCATTGAGGAAGCGCTAATTATAAAAACAAAATGCGGATGTAGATATTGTTCCTCGAGATCAATTTGCATTGTAGAGTTTTGAAGGATAAGATATCTTATGCTGAAAAGCAACATTGACTAGGTAAGTAAAGTGTAATGGCAAGGACATATAGAGCGAAGTAATGGTAATGCTCTGGCCAGAAGGGCCTTTGATTCGTACACGGCGTGACAAACTAGTAGTGAAATACCTCCAGTACAAAAGTGGAGTGGAGCCTCGACTATCTTAGAGTCCAAAACTGGAGGCGTTTAGGCAAAGACCGCATTGATAGGAGAGGTTTATTGGCCCAGCTTAGTTAAGCCTTGACTAGTAACGCAGATTTCCACAAAGGCAATGATGATCCGATTCAAGGCTGTTGCTAATCCACTGCCTTGTTCTTCATCGTATTCGGATATCTATTGGTTATGGGCCCGTAATCACATGAAGTTGGTCTTTCGATATAAGATGTTGCGTAGACATCTATAGTATGCGTCGTAATGGAGGTTTGCAGTTCCATTTTGGCAGATTCTACTCGTATGTTGGATCGAAGTTGTCACAGCTTGGTTTTAGGGCTAAAAACTTGGTTTTTACAGATTTTACCCAGAATACCGAACGAATCTTTTGCTTTATTTATTCAGCTGCCCATTTCCAGATGTGTGCCTCCATGTTCCGAGCCCATCTTCGAAGTAGATAAAGAAAGTTGATTATCTTCTCAACTTGTTATCGGGGAATGGTGATTTGAGCGTTTCGAGTGTTGGAAACCGAAATTCTTAGAGCTTGGATGTTATCTATGCTTCTTCTTCTACTTCGATATTGAATGCGATGTTGAAATTATAACTTGGCTCGCTTAGTAGAAAGCCGTTACGATCGAAACTTTGGAGACCATGCATAGCTATCTGCTAAAAACTATATCCTTTAGTGTCTTCGTCTTCTAATGACGATGGTGTCTGCCCCAGATGAAAAAATTTTTAACAGCCTTCCTGTGCTTGTCGATTTTTGCAGGAGTGAAGCTGCTGATTATTTATTTTATTGACGCACTGGGGAATCCCGGAACCGTATTGTACCTGGGTTTCACACCAAGTTGGAGGGATGTTTGTTGGCAGATGAAGTACGAAGGCGTATGTAAGCTATCGTAAGATTTATCAATTTTTAGCAAATTTAAATTTGCTATCAACAAAGATCAGAGCTGAGATCATAAGATGTTGGACGCTCTCTATACCGATGTCTGTTCCAAGTTTATTTCGGAGGTCTTTGGAAAACGCCTGCTGAACGCTATATGGTCGATCTGGTTCGATGAAAGGTGTCTATCAGTTGAGACAAAACAGATTTCATGGCGGCCGTTGTGTCTAAACAGTGTGTCTCCAATAACAGGGCGATTGCAAAATTCAAAAAACTTTTCGTCTTTGTCATTTCTGATGTTTTTCAGGCCGCATAGCCCCATCGCATGCTTAAGATTTCTGTTGTCGTTTCCTACTTTTGCATTGAAATCGCCATCAAGATCAGGATGTCCTTCTTCACTAACCTCGTCGTCTGCATAGTTTGGCTGAGTTTAGCACTGGATGCTGGTAATGTTCCTCACCCTGCGTTTAAGCCTAGCCGTCAATATCTTATCATTGGGTGAGAAATATTACATGAAACTACCACGTGCTTTTTACGTAGGCAGAGTTACTCCATTTTCGCGTGTGGTGTTCTGCCGTTTGCTGGAGTAGAGGTGGTAGCTGCTCTCAGCTTCGAAGGGATAGATAGTACGGTCCTACCTCTTTATCTCACTCACTGCAGGTTTTTCCAATTTGTAGCGCATGAACTTTCTCTCAAGTTGTTGTCGTAGAGCATTTTTTTTTTTTCACAAACAGCGAAGAAAAATTAGGAAGAAATGAAAGATACGTGCCGACGAACCCAATCGTTGTCCTAAGTCTATAGCCAATAGTCATCAACAAAGTTTCCATCCGTATTCGGGGAGTTTGCGTCCATTTCGGAGCTTATTGTCATATTGTATGACACCCTCTCAAGATTTGCAGTTTCCGATGAAACTCCCAGAGGACTAACTAGTAATGTTGAGGTATTCGTCAGCAAAGGCATTATCTCGTCATTTAGCAAACCAGGTCATAATTTCAAAACTCTACGGTATCGCGACGGTCACTTGGTCTTCCAAGTTCTTCTGTGCTTAGAGCCTAAGAAGGCACTTGAATCTATTTTCATAGAAGTTTGGTGAAAGCTTCTACATATTTTTACTATTCTATAAGATGTTTCAGCATTTTTCTGTCACCAATCAATCAATCTCTTAATACTATTACCTATTATATCTGATTGTATTAAAAAAAAAAAACCCACAATGATATTTCAAAATGCCCCTGAGTTTCATTTTTCCCATCCAATACAATCAGTCCAACAAAAACCATTCAACTACCCCTCAGCCTACGAACCTCGAACCTTCAAAAGCAATTTGTTTTTCAACAATACTTAAGGTAATGGCATCTGTTTTTCCATCTAGAACATTTCGTCCTGTACTGTTAAATACCTAGAAAAAAATAAAACGACACTCTTCATTATTAGCAAAATTTGCTCTAGGCAAACTTCACCTACCCCCTCAACAGAGAAAATTAATTTTCCCTCATAAATTCAATGGAAGAACACCACAGGTCATTAGGAATAGATTGCTACGGCCGCGGCCCCTTGGCCAAACCCTAAATCGATGTCGAAAAATTATCGTAAATATGAGAATTCATTAAAATTTTGTGTTTTGGTATTTCTTGGGGGGCTTCCTGGGAATTAACGTCAAATTTTATTTACGCTTAATTAGCGAAAGGACATGATAATAATTGACGGCTGTACTCCTCTACCCGAATAAACCAAATTTAGCTAGTACTTTAAAATATTTCAACCAAATTCATTCGTCAGTTTGGCGACTCTTTCAGGTGGATCAATACCAAACAAAACCTTGTCAATATTTTTAGAAATGTTTACAGGCATCATGCCAGGATTAAAATGAATTTAAGAGACAACTTGGTTATTCTAATTTCAATTCAGACATCATTTGTTTAAGAGGCAAAGATAAAACATCCAAAGAATAGAGAATATTATTTTGACCTCCCTCAGGAATGTCATCGTCATGACAGCCCCCTGGAGTGCATATTTCTGTCATGGAGAATACTTGTGTATCAAATCAACGAGTAATTTTGGTAGAGAAAAGAAAGGCTTCTTATTTATTAGCCGATCTAAAAATACCCCAAGTCTAAATCAGAAGTCCATTCAGGATCCCAGATAAGAGACCTTAAAATAAAAATCATTTCACATCGTATTCACATCCTCTTTCTGCGTCCTCAGCAAGAGGTCAAAGGCTATGGCTTACCTACCGATTGTATCTTTCTGCTCGCAAGAATGATAGAAAATATGAACATAGTCGAAAAAAGAAGTCATTTTCTAACAAAGGACTATTCTTTTCCAAGTCGGATGTTTATTTTGTTGATTTCAAACATGGAAATCAGTTAGCGGTACGCATTCTCTGGAGCCGTTACGATGTGGTATCTCATATTTTTAATTCAAATTACACGCGCCTTCATGGAAAAAGACTACCTTCCAACGAGGCAATCGTGAATGGTTGTTATCCTTAATCCCTGACGAGTAGCTGTGGTTTTGAAGCAAAAATTCAAAAGAGGGTTGGCATCGAAAAGTTTTGTTGGAAATTCTGGGATTGTCAGATACAAAAACGGAAAGGGCAATGGGGCCCGTGATTCAATTGAACACTTTTGAAAGCTTTACGAATTTCTATTTTTCGACGACATAACGTGGGATGTGGGCTATATACAACAACAAAAGGTTTAACTTTGTCTTCATGTTTGGTGAAAACGTGTATCTATTGCAGAATTATTTTTCAAAAGAATGTTGGAAACGTCTTAACATTGACCTTCATAAAATGTTCTGTTGTAGCTTTAGAGAGCAAAGCCTGCAGCTTAAGTCTGAAGGAAATTTCGGATTTCAGATTAACATTTATTGAAAACATGAGTTAAGTAGGGTTACTCACATAGGAATTCTCGCCTTCTTTCCTTCAAAAGGGACCAAGAAGATATTCACATGGAGTTCGTACATGGGATAATGAAAAAAATCTTTTTTCTGAAGGACCCATTTCAGTGTTCAGGGCGACAACGCTTCATTGACAATAATCTGTGGATCTTACCTCTCAAAAGAATTTTGTGTTTTTGTTTTCCTCATCAAGCACGTCATCTCTTGCAAGCTGAAAGCGAGATTTTTGGGAAATCCTTTATGGTTGCGTGTAGAGAAGGTCGCTTACAATATCTTTTATCCAACTAATAGACAGACATTCTACTAAGGAATCCTTTGTCGACGGCGTAATTTCAATTCAAAACACAATAACTGAAATAATTGATATATGTCTGAGACCTTACCAATACGAGTATATAAAAAATACTCCTAAGCCCCCCGTGATGGCACTTTACTGCTACAGGTAGTAAAAAAATTTACCATAAACCTAAGCAAATCATAGTGACATAGAGTTTACCATTCTTGGCATTCCTAAGTTATGGAAATTGGTAGACTACAAGCTCATGATAGCAATCAGCTTACAGTCTCAGAAGATTCCAACATGCTACACCCTTAAGAAGGCTCACTAACACTAGCACTGCTTCGTGCTTGAAACTCACCTCCAACGTAACCACTTCAGAACCGGCTTTCAACAAGCTTCTATCACCGAATCTGCAAGTGAGCTGAGTAACGCAACACACCGAAGCTAGCAAATGTCATCAAATATGCTATTGCTTCTGCTGCTGCTAACATGATCACAGAAACTATTCTCTTTGGAATGAGATGCTTTATCCCTCATCGGATGAAGAGTATCAAACCAAAAGAAAAGGCATGGTACGACTCGAGCTGCAAAGAGAATTAGAGAATTATTTTTTCGGTCCTACAAGACCAACCCGACAGAGGAAAACCGAAAAAAGTTCAAACGAGCCAGGAATGACTGCAATGTTTTTCCCAAAAGTGTGAAATTCCAATACGACCAAAAACTGAGGCAAAAAATATTGCAATGTCCCAAAGGCAGTAAAAATTTCTGGTCATTCGTCAAAAACATTAGAAATTCTGCTTCATCCTCCATCCTAACGCTCATTTACAATGACATTCCAGCTGTCAGCTCTTTGGACAAGGCCAATCTGCTTGCTGCACACTTTGCGGCTAGCTCAACACTCCCAGATTGAGCTTTGTCCCCGCTTACACTTGCGTGCGTCGAATCTTCAATGGGACGAATCCAATTTCTTAAATATCTCAACATGCATAAATCCGCTGGTCCAGATGGTATATCTCACCTTCTTCTGAAGAGGTGTTCTTCCACGCTGGCAAAACCACTGCATAAGCTTTTTCATCAATCCTACTCTTTAGGACGCTTTGCGAGCAGATGGAAAACAGCATTTGTCCAGCCCATCCGTAAAAAAGGCGAATCTTCTTCTCTCTCCTCCTACAGACCCATTGCACTTACGTCCCTTCTTTCCAAGGTCATGGAAACGCTGATAAACCGTCAGCTCATGAAATATCTCGAAACACGAAAACCTCTCAATGACCGGCAGTACGGTTTTCGTAGCAACAGGTCCACTGGTGATTTGATGGCATGTCTCACCGAAAAATGATATTTCTAAGGCATTTGACAGAGTTTGGCATCAGGGTCTTTTGTCGAAAATGCGTGCTTTTGGGATCGATGACTCTCTTCTTCAATGGATTAGAAATTACCTTTCGGAACGTTCAATACAAATTGTCTTGGATGGTTTGAAGTCTAATATTCACAAAATAAATTCTGGTGTGCCCCAGGGCTCCGTTCTGTCTCCGACACTCTTTTTAATTTTCATTAATGATCTCTTGTCTGCTACTTCTAATCCAATAAATTACTTTGCTGACGACAGCACTCTCTGCTTTTCCTATTCTTTCCGGGACTCACATTCCTGTAGAACCGGAACACCAGCGCATTAAATTCTGATATTAACAGCATAACCAATTGCGGAACTTTCGACAGAGTGGAATTTAATGCTTCCAAAACTCAATGCTGTCTGCTGTCATTAAAGCGAAACCCAAATACCCAGCCATTACCCATGAATGGCACTTACATCGTCGAAATCGAAAAACTTTCCATTCTCGGTATGTGTATTAGTGACAACTTACGTTGGATTGACTACATATTCGATGTCGCCAAAAATGCTGAGAAATGTCTAGGTTTCCTCAAGCGATGTAAGAAATAGTTTAACCCCTCTGATCTGGCCACAATATACAAGGCATTCATCTGCCCAAAACTGGAGTACAATGCCCACATCTGGTGAGGTGCTCCTAAAGCATCTTTGCACCTGCTAGATAGGATTCAAAACCGTGCGATAAAACTCATTTGTGATACTAATATCAGTCAATCAATTGACACCCTCGAACACCGACGTAATGTCTCCTGTCTCACTTTGTTTTATCGCTATTTCCACCACCAGTGCTCCATTGAAATCGCCCATTCAAACTTTCAACCGTAACACCCGTCTCGCTATGAATGCTCATCAGTAAACCCTCAAGCCCATTTTCGGACGTACTCTAAAATATCGTGATTCTTTCCCAAGCCGTACAACTCGCTTATGGAATGCCCTGCCGATCTCTGTGTTTCCTGGTCGTTATAACTTGCAAACATTTAAAAACAATGTACATCGGTACCTGCCTTTTCTTCCTCCCTAAATTTCCATCGCCCTCGCTGTGTACGAACATTATAAGGGTACAAAAACCCCCTTGAGAGCGAGCTGATTATAAAAAAAAAAATGGTATTGCTTCCTTCGATGAGGCCTGATACCGAACCGGCGAACTGGACAAGAAGGATTACTCGCTGGACGTTTTCATCGACAGCATGTGTAATCCGACCAGACAACATTGTGTGGATAAGAGCAATACTGGTGAATGGGGCCTGATTGCGGATGCTGAGTGCGGCCTCTATGTGATGGCGGAGGTAAACAAGTCGCCGGCGAGAGAACTCCAATCCATCGTGCATGTTGATAGACTCTACGCTTAATGTTTTCAATCGTTTTAACGTCTACGTTCCGATACATGCAGATGATGCAGGTGTACTGCCTGATGGATCACGCCTAGCGACTATCTGCTCTAAAGCGGGAGCAGCCCTAGACGTTGTGCACTAGTTATTGGCTTCCAGTCAATTCTCTCACATCTAAAGTCCTGCTCTTTGCGCGTAGTAGAATGATGACTAGTCTGACTTTTCAAGTGCTTAAAAGCATCACCATCACCATGTTTCCAAAAAAATCTAAGAACTTGGGTGTCGATCTTTGCAATTTAAAGAAGCCAAGACATGGGGCTCATCACAGAGGAGAGTCCTTTGTATCATGTACAATAACAACGGGTACTAGTTATGGACTGTTTGTAGGAATCAAAATTGATAATTTCATTCCAGAAACAACAGAGAACGATGCCTCTACATTTGCATCATCAGGTAGGTATGTTTTAGATCACCCTATCGATGGCGACATAATATCCGCCAATCGGACAGGGGACCTAGAAGAGAACTTGTCTCTACTTAGTGACTTCGTCTCAGAAATCAGTACTTTGTGTAACTCTGTACTATCGCACGAATTACATCCCGATGAGACAGATGTACGCGGTACTTCTGGCAAAGTCGCTCAGACTGAGTTCAAGTACGTCATTTTCACGCCAGCTGAACAACGCAAATTCAAGCGTGCACTAAAAAAGGGCTGCAACTACGAGCCAGCCCAGATTTATGCAAAAGAGAAGGTGGCAGAAAAGGGTCCCGAGGTGAAGCGCATGCAGTCCGACGACAACACCCCTCCCCAAATCCGAAGCGAAACGAGTTCGCACGGGCAACACAACCGTCGACAAAATCTCGTATAGCAATATACCAGCGCTTTGTCGCATGTATGGCATCACATGGGGGTTTCTCCAATTATCACTCACTGGATTTATACATTGATGGTCAGGCCCATCACAACATATTCTTCTATAGTATGGTGGACTAAAGTCATGCAAAAGAGCGTCATTTTAAAGCTCAACAGAGTACCGCGTCTTGCATGTCTGTTCATTTCCGGAGCTTTTCGGACCTGCCTCACAGCTGCGATAGAAGCAATAATAGGACTAACGGCCCTACACTTATATATAAACATAACGCAGCACAGTAAGTCTGGTACAAATTGAAGAGTTAAATCTTAGCGATCACCCGGATCTAAGAACCCTGCTCTCCGAAGAGCTACTCCACGGAGATTCCCAGCAAATAAGCATGGGTTAGTAATAACCCACCCAACAGCCAAATTGGCATTATGTGGTATACGGATGGTTCTATGCAAGTACGTGCCAAACATATTTACAACTCTGGTATCAATGGCGTAAACATCCATATATTCACAGACAGTCAATCAGCTATAAATACCCTTAGCTCGCACTATTGACTCAGTCATGTACTGCTTCAAAACCTCCTGGTCATGATGGTATTGATGGGAATGAAAAGGTTGCGGAATCTACGGACGGGTGCATTGGAAAGTGTCTTCTTAAGCGATTCAAACGCGTCGGTTCGTTCTTGTGTTCACTGCTATTTAACGTCATTCTTCGTGGAAAATGTAATTTAGAGTGACCAAATAAGAACGATAGGAGAAAAAATTTAAATAAAATAACAACGCTGTGAGGTATAAAATTGATTCTAACTTAGTTTTGAAGTTACGTTCATCCCATTATGTGTGTCCATTACTGTACACCAACAAATCGGAAGATATGCCCCAAAGCTCGGCTTCTTCTCAAACGACTAATGTAGACGTTGTAAGGATGACGAAAAAAACGAAACGACTCTTCAATTCCTCTGCACTTGCCCAAGCTTATCTCGTACTAGGAAACTTTTTCTGAGCTCACACTTTCTAGATATCTTCGGCAATCTCGAAAACACCAACGTCGCAGATCTTCTTCGCTTCATCAGAAGCTGAAATTGGTTAAAAAAAAACTTGTTCTCTAACTTTTAGGTGGAAGAAATAAATCAAGATCCAGTGGCATCAAAATTTTCCTACTCTGACTTAAGTGTGCCTATGTCCTACAGACAACCACACTAACCAATCAAACAACCAAGGGATTTTATGTACCTCGGGTCCGCTATCAACTCCGTTAACGACACCAGCGCGGAAATTATGCGAAGAATCATTCTTGCTAGTCGCTGCGTTTATGGACTTAAAGGACAACTGCGTAACAACGTCCTCTCTCTGGTTATATAGAATGACCAGATAAGAATGATAGGAAAAAAAATTAAAAAAACTGATTCGGGCTTTATTTTGAAGCTACGTTCATGCCATTATGTGTGGAATAACACATCATTAAAATGGCCGTCTCGGCTTCGCTGGCAGTGCTTCTAGCGTTCAGTACAATTTTTGATGACTCGTGTGTGTGGGGTTACTCCGGCAATAGAGTGTCGAATGTTGGCCTCGAGCTCGTCCAAAGTGGTTGGCTTGTTAGCGTAGACTAATGACTTGACGTAGTCCCAAAGAAAATAATCGAGTGGTGTCAAATCGCATGATTTCGGCGGCCAATTGATGAATGCTTGCCGTGAGTTGACCCAGTCGCCCAAGTTCTCCTTCACATTTTTGAGCATTGCATCGTTTGTATGGCATGTAGCGCCACCTTGTTGGAACCACTGTTCGAATATATCGATATTGTTGAGCTCTAACCGCAGAAAGTCGGTTAACATCGCTCTATACCTGAGACCATTGACTGTAACAGTGCCTTCTTCCTCATTTCGAAAGAAAAAACCTCCGATAATGCCGCCATCCCATTAGCCTCACCAAGCACTCAATCTTTGTGGATGCATTGATGCTTGGCCGAACACGTGTGAATTTTGCTCACTCCAATAATGGCAATTTTGCTTGTTGACATAGCTACTGTGCCAAAAATGGGCCTCGTCCGAGAAGATGATTTTTGGGCCAAAGTCCGGATCTCTGGCCAACATTTCCAGCGCCCAATTCGAACTCACGGCGTTGTCTATGGTCGTCCGGCTTCAGTTCTTACGTCAGCACAATCTTGGTAGGCCCAAATCCAACCACGAAACAAGCCGGGTAGACTCTCTGGCGATGCCCACTTCACCCGATGGACACCGAATCGACATTTATGGGTCTTCTTCGATACTGGCCGCTACGGCGGCTATGTTTTCATCATTTCGCATAAACCTCTGTTTGGTTGGTGGCATAAGATCCAAAAGAGTGTACACATGCTCAAACTTTTTCACGGCGCGACGAATGGCCTGCACACTGAAACCATGATGACGACCGACCTCACAACGACGTCGAAATTCACCTTGCGTATTTACAACTGAGCCGGAATTTTGATAATATTTTTTTAATAATTTCTGCACGTCCGACAAGCGTAAAAGGAGATTTTCCCATGATTTTAAAGAATTTTTAAATAATTCCTTTTCACAAAAAAGGCCTCAAGGATGAAATCTACTCGTATAACCGTCGACCTTTCGCTAAACTCTTCTGCACACCTAAGCTCTTTGAGAACATCATTTACGGCTCAAGTATATCAGGTGTATCTTTTCCTAAAGTCTTCATGGATTTCTAAAAGGTCGTCTATTGTACAATTACAAACCTAACCGAGTGCGTGTCATGTATACTGTGAGTAAGAGAACGTGAGTATGTGATCGCTACCGTTTTCAGAAAAGCCTTTGATAAAATCTCCCGTAAAACCATTCCGCTCAAACTGAAGGCTTTACTTTTTCAGTCAGATGAATTAAATCCTACTTACAATAGAAGATCGACATTGCAATGTTCTATTTAGGTCTATGGTTTCCTACCCCATTAAAACCACTTCTGGAGTACCTCAAAGTAGTCATCTCGGTCCCTTAATATTCATTCTAACAGTTATTGATGCCGACTCTATTATCAAAATTTCATGTACAAATACTTGTTTACGCAGCCATAAATATCTCATTTCCCGCTGATTGTTTTCCTCTGCAGGATAAGCTGAGGAGATTTTCTGCATGGCGCCAAATGAATTTCCTTGAGCTCAAGTGCCGATCAATAACATACAATCGTAAGCTGAACACCGACGAGTGCACATGCGACAACAGTGCATCTCGACAGTGTAGTGTTCGTGTAACGAAAAAAATAAAAGTCATAATGCGGGCATCCCACATCTCCTGCCCCTTGTCAAAGGGCTGTTTCTTGCACCCAGTCACTGCAATTCCTGTATAACTCCATCGTACGCAAAAACAATGCGAGTGCATGTAACAACTGAGGGTTGTGAATGTGAATTTTGTTGGTGCATAGTTTCTTATTGCTGTAAGAGCATAACACCTAAAACAATTGGATTCGGTAAACCAACGTCAGAATTTTCACTTCGCAGCCTTGCTTAGCATCGTCGGTGTCTGTGTTTTTTGTGCTTGTTTTTTTTTTGTAATAGCTAGCGAATTTAGAGTAGACGTAACAAATATACGTGGGCTAAAACGTAACCACTTTTCTGCGTACGTCCACGTCTGTAAGTACAGACCAGCTGTTTTGGCACTTAGTGAAACACAGGTAGATCCCCACCCACACGTCTCATACCACTCTGATCTGAAGCTGGCCGGCTATGAACTAGCGCCATTCTTCTTTTCTCATTGCAGTCTCGCCATTTCCCTGCGTAGTGGTGTTGCTTACCAAATTCCAAAAACCAAATTCATGTGGTTAAAATTCCATCTCTGTAAGCAACTTATCCACTATTGCTTTATTTACAGAAGCCCCAAACTGGACAGCAATTCGACCCTTAACGAGTTTGATGCGCTGTCTGACTCCATCCAAAGAATTGTATCCCTGTATCCTCATACTGAATTGCGGGCAATTTCAATATACACATTCTGCCCTGACAATACCCGAAGGTCGGTATGTTGAAGACTTCGCTGCGGAAAATAATCTAACCCAGCTTGTAAATGAGCCCACGCGAATACCAGACGTTGATAGTCATACCGCCAACACCCTGGACTTGTTTTTAACTTCTCACACGTTATTGAATATTTTGACAGCTTGATGTCATTGGTAACTTTGACAGTTGCAGAAACATAACATTTGGAAAAACTATCATTGCTATCTGGTCACCCAGTGTTTAGTAAATTTTGTGACATAAGTGGCCATACCTAAAAATCTCATAAGTTCTGCTTTGTTTTGTGGTGTTCTTAAACGGTCGGTTGCACTCACCTTTCTTACGCTTACTTTTATGCCATCGGCAGATAAGATATGTCACAAAACTCTTATCTGTTTCAAATTATGTGTACATTCTTCTCTGTTCAATATGTACTCGTAAGTACAATGTCGTCAATTCCACCCTCTGTATTTTTGTATCCTTCGCGAATGGGACTCATCATACTTTCAAACATTTCGGATGCCGAAGCAATTCCAAATGGCAGTTTTTTATAAGAATATCTACCCCGTGGGGTGGCTATTATTAGGTGGTCACTCGTTCTCTCATTAAGCGAAATTTGCCAGAACCCTTTTTTTACGAAGCGTAAACAATTTTGGGTTCCTTATCCACGCTGTTACTTTGTCAATAGTTCTTAATGGGTGTTGCCTTCGAAATATCTATTTATTTAGGTCAGATGTATCCAGACAAACCCGGGTGTTTTTCTGCTTAACTTCACATCACCAGGGTTACTTCAGTAGTTTTTTTCCCAACACTCAAATTAGTTTATTTACTTCACTTTAAATATTACAAAATGTTTAAATTAATTGGTATTTCAATGCTTTTATTTGGTTAAATTAAATGACGATGCCACGAGATTTTGTTTTTTTTAGACTGTCGCCAAACCTTTCTTCGCGGGGCTTGCCAACATCTATGCCATCTTGTGGGTCTTTGCTGTTTCAGCATATCGTACCTGTTCGATTCGGCGGAGTTTTTTCTGCACACCGGTTATAAATTCACAAATTCCCGCCCAGTTTTCTTCTGGCCGTAACATATGTTCGACGAGGAACTGTGGACTTGGTATGTTTTTTCTTTTTTCTGCGACTGCAATAAAATACTGCACGATCCGCATCTTCGTCGTCATTTGAGAAACTTGGACACAAGGAAGAGTTAACGTGTCCAAAGCGGTACAGATATTTACGGTACCCTGCGCGTGACCGGATAGGAATTGGGTGAGGTGGTAGTTGAAGTTCCCGTGTGTTCGGTTTATCCACACTTCTATAGACGGAATTAACTTCCAACGGTCTTTTATGATGATGTGCCATATATTTTGCCGCCTAGCTATTGACGTCATTCTTTCATCCTCTTTAATCCTTTTTTTTCAGGCGTTTCTATGCTCCGGTTTGACGCAATTTGTTGTATACCCTAAACATCTCATCAGTAAGTCCATGGGTACCATTTCAGCTATAACATATGCTGCTTCATCCCATATCGTTCGAAAGCCGCATAGTGTCCTTAATACACATAGTCTGTATGCCGACGATAGTTTTTTCTTAGCACCCTGTCTGACTAGCACTGTGGTCCAAACCGGGGCCAGCGTAAAACAGCACCGAGCTGATCCCTCTTACTTTCAAGAGTAACCAGGTTCACCGGTATTTGGTAGCATTCGTGTTAATGCCGCTTGTAGTAAAGATGCCTCCTCGCTGGCATAGAAGACATGTGGTGCAAATTGCAGTCCATTATCTACTCCCAGGCATTTCAGTGCCCCCTTTAGATCGAAGTGTTTGGCTTCCAACCCGGAAGGTTGCATACTCCACGATCTTACGACTGGTTATTAAAATCGAATCAGTTTTGTGGTTAGCATGTTCAAATTTAGCTGAACATGGCCAATCTATTTGCGCAGTAGCAGCATTTGTATCAATGTCATCAGCGAAACCTATTGTGTGAACTCCTCGTGGCAGCGCCAGTCGCAATACACCATCGTACATAATATTCCACAATAATGGTCCTCATACTGATTCCTGTGGTACTCCAGCAGAGACACTGTTTGATATTGAAGCTGCCTTTTGTTGAGGTAGATTCTTTATATCTTAAGTAAATAGCGTGGTGTATCTATTCTAGAAAGTGCTCTTGTTATGGATAACCAGCTTACGGAGTTAAAGACATTCTTTACATAAGGTGTTACCACAGCGCAATATTCCTTTGTGCTCCATCGCAATTTTTCCCCATATGGTATATCGTTTCACTGGCATCTATGGTAGACCGCAATTTTCTAAAACCGAATTGGTGATTTGATAAAGCTCCGTTTTCCTCAGCTACTGGCAAGTCTTTCGTAAATGGTCCGTTTCAGAATTTTGTGTATCTAGAAGACATATTGGTCGATATGAAGAAGGTTCACCTGGTGATTTATTTGCCTTTGGCACGAGTACCAAATGCTGAGCTTTCCATGGGTCAGGACAAATTCCTTCCTTTAAAAGCGTGTGATATGTTGTTATGAACATGTCTGGCCTTTGCTGGATAGCTGCTTTTACGGCCTTCTTTCCGTCGGGCCCAGGCATCTTATTTTTCTGCACGCCTTGATCAGTCCGTCCGTTGATATCTGCTTCCCTATTCGCTTCCGCAATATAAAGCGTAAGATAGATCTTTGTGAGAAAAATTGACCTACAATAGATGCTAGCAAAGTAGGGTATTCTATTTTTGGAGCCCCATAGCCCTTTACTTTCGCCATTATCATCCTATATACAGTACCCCAATGATTTAGATCAACTTCGCTACACAGGCGCCTGAAGCATTTCTTTGATCGTAGTTCTGAAGTGGCTTCTTGCCCGTGAAAATCTGGCCTTCTTCTAGATCGCTGCATTCTCTGACGAGCATATAGACACGTTGCCCAGACGTATGAACAATGTCTTAAACACGACTTTAAGATCGCCCTCGGTGATTTTAACATAAAACTTGTTCATAATAGCTAACATATGCTTCCCACGCCCCACTTTTGCAAAGGGACATGTTAGTTATTTGACCAAATAACAGTCGACCAAATTAATCACATTGCGATTGATGCAATATGTAGGTCTATTATACTATATGCGGGATCGTTAGGACTCAGATCACCACCATGATGCAGAAAAAGCGAGATTGGGAATACTCCGGACGATAGAGTACTGTTGACATACTACAAGAATTATGTAAAGAAATCTGACGCTAATCGGCTACAATCGCAACAGTCTTTCTGATCGAGTCTCTCGAAACTTTTCGAGAAGTCCTATGCTGAAAGAATCAAGAGGTCCTGGTAAGCATGTCTAAAGTAAATAATAATAAGGATGCGGGAGCAGATCAAGAAGATCTTAGAAGAGACGCAGGAGCTTCAAATCGATGCCCACCATCTGCTTATTCATATATAAAAGCATTTCTAGAATTTAGGCATCCTTGCCAATTTCGTCCATCACTGAAAAATGACGTGGCAGTGGCACTACTGAGCTCCTAAGCAGTGCGAAACCCGGAGGCCTATTTCTCAGGCACAATATTTCAGAGGCTCAGACAAAACAACACAATAGGAAGCTAAGAGGTTAAGGTAGCAAAATGCATTAAATACCTAAGGTTTGTTGTTAATTCAAGAAACGATATAACCATACAAATCCAGCGAAGTATTAATCTTATCAATCGCTGTTCCTAGGAACTATAAAGACAATTGGAAAATAGGTCCTAAAGCGATGGAAATGCTTTATAAAGCTCTGATTATCCCAGTCAAACTGTATGGACTGTAAAGATGGAATTTTCTAATGAAACGAATTTATCAGTTGAAAGTGCCCTTGGCTCCTTCGTAAGAAAATTTGTGGAATGATTTTCGGTCCCGTCTGCGTAAATGGAATGGAGAAGAACATTTAACAATGAACTGTGAGGGCTATACAATGATATTGTTCTGGTCATAGCGTCTTGAATTCGTGGGCTCCGATGGCTTGGACATTTTGAGTAAAGTAACACCACCGCTCCGGTTCGAAAAGTCATTGAATCCATTTCGAGGTGACAACACAGCAAAGGAAGACATCGCCGGCGTCCTCAAGTGGAGGAGAATTTAGCCAACTTGGTATTGTTCAACCAACAATCAGGTCCACTCTGGATCTAACCATTTTTCTTCCTTTCGGAACAGAGCATTCTGATAAAGAACTGCGATCCTATTATGATTTTACATCCAGACAACATTCATTGAATAAAAACTTCCGACTGCGCTAAAAAAAAGCCTTGTATCTCCGAGCTTGGATGACAATGACAATTACCCTCCTTTCAATTGTTTTCCTCATAGAATATGTTAACTGAACTAAACATTATACGTGTGTATATGTCACGCTTGAATTTATTTAAAAGCTCATTCTGTCAAATACAAAAACCTTACTCATGTAATTTACAAGAGCTGTGAATTCGCTCGTTACCTTTTTGCTTTCTAAATACTTTCCTTTTTTAAATGGATATACGAGTACATAAATACATACATAATAAAGTATCATTTTCACTTCTGTCTTATCCATAAAAATCAAGTCGATCATCATAAAAAAACCCACAATTCCACACCTAATTCTTCGACAGAATACATCATGTGGATTGGATTGGGTGAACGCGTCATATGAACTTCTGACTTCTTACGAATTACTTCAAATCTAATCAAAGCTAAGGCGCTGCGACTTTCGTAGACCAAGAAGGCAACCCCTACTTCCCAATTAGAAAAAAAAAAACAAATCTGTCTTTCAAGAAGGGACATACATATATGTATGTGTGCACAATCGTTATGACGATATGAAGTACGACGAGATAAAAAGACAGAGGAACTAATGTCTACAGCAAAAATTTCCCAACATAAGAAAGCAGAAAATCTGTTCTATTGACCACAATTTGGTAGCGCATTTATAAAGGAACCTTTTGTAAATATGCTTACATACGCTTACACTACTTCAAACCCCAAGGTAGTAATGTTGTTAACCTATGCTTTAGACTGACGAGTTTCTCCAGAAACATTGGTCTTCCAAGTTGTTTACACTTTTATTCATCAGTACGCTCTTGATGGATTTTTCAAATTACCATAACACAAATACAGTACTCGTATCTACAAGTACAGGAATATGAAATTTTATCTCAAAAGTACCAACACACGCATTATTACTGAATAAGGAAGCCCAGCACCCTACACTTTGTGCCAGTTTTGCCTTCGAGGAAATTCATCCTCTTCCAGTACTTCATACTCAAATTGACATGTTGAATGCATTACACTTCACGTGAACGTAACTTAAAGCTTACTGAATAAATAAAATATGGTAATTGTACTCAAGAAGGATATTAAGCTTCTTGTTTATATCAAACCACCGCCGCCCTCGACCCAAAAGAATCTAATAAACAACCAGATACCGTTGTGTTGTGATGTTTTAAGAAAAAAAATTTCCATACACACGATCAAACTTGGAATGTCTGCCAAATTTCATCACAATATTCAGATAAAACAAGGATAACGATGGTACAAACAATAATTCATCTCATCCTCACTTATTCAAATCGACGAATAAGGATACAGATGATAGCCAAAAATACAATACAAAATGTGCGTATACCCAAAAAACAAAATAAAAATGAGAATTTAAATTAAATACACAATTTCCAAAGTCATGGAGGCGGGCCAGACCACAAGGAGAAATCAATTTGTTCTCGTAAATAGCAATTTAGACGGAGTTCCGCCAAAAAAAAATAAAAATAAAAAAATAGATGAGAAAATTAAATTCAAACGGTCTCTGGAACTGGATCAGAAAAGGGGATACATAGTTTCAAATAAATACTCGTAGCTATTCCCGGAACCGAGCCATGAATAACAAAGGATTACAGTTGACATACGTACAATTGTATGGTGGTTTTTTTTTTGGCGAACAAGTACTCGTATCTTAAATCTGTGTTCAAGCTGGACTTGTACATTTGTGTAATTTTCTAGGGAGGTGATACATCTAAAGAAAGTATCTTGCAAATGAAGGGAATTCTGTTAACGTTTACATTTTCAGAATTCTGCAGTTCTGATGAAAATAATTTCTTTTTGAGAAATTTTGTAACTAAATTCTATTACATCACGACCATGAAGGACACAATTTATTTGATGTCAAATTTAGGAATTCTGACATAGTCTTATTTTCCTAGAGTTAGACACGTTTCACGACTGCTTTTTTTGTCTGCGGAAGTAATGAGCATCAGATATTTAGGACAGTATGGAAAGGATATTCAACCAGTAACCCTGACCAACCTGGCCAATCTCTCAACTTATGTTGAGTAAGCACACTAAAACTTAGGCTTCCGAACCTTTAACGAGAATGGCTTTTAGGGAAATGGACTGGGAAAAGTCCAGCCTTCGACGTAAGCTTATAAACAAAAAAGATAAATTGATTAGCAAAATTTTAGAACCAGCAATCATAAAATAGCCCCATCATCAACTTGCTATAAACCACCTCCTGCCTCTACATCTCTTTATCGCACAAATCCAGCTGAATACAGTTCTACAACAAACAAACGTTACAGCTCGGTTGAACGGAATTTAGAAATCCTCGAAACACCAAAGAGAACGAATCCGACGTCTATATAAAGATGCCACAATCACCTCACTTACGCTTGAAATTGGGAAGGCTTACAATCACAACAGTCTAAACGACGCTGAGTGCAAACAATGTGTTGATTAACTAAGGGAGCCTGTTAAAGCAGAGAATGCTTGGGTTCAAGTAGAGGGTTGCAATATGGAAAATGAAACGCAAACCTTAAATAACGCCTATACAAGACTCTGTCGGAAATCACCTTTCCCCCAAACTGCTGCTGCCCTAAAGGGCCGACAGTTCTAGACGTGATAGACGATTTTTGTACTAGAAACGGTGTTCCAGTAAATCCTTTGACAACTGAGATGGTCTTCTTTATGGAGCAGGCATCCATTTCTCCAACGAAGTTATTTGGATATCAACCTGGATAGCAAACGTCTATTTACTAAACATTTCAAGACGTTGCAGGTCTTCTGCCAGTGTTCAGAATCTTTCAGCCAGACATGGACAGACAGACTTATCACGTAGAAAGGTGAAGGTTATAAATGAGCCCACGTGAATACCAGAAGTTGATAGTCATACCGCTAACATGCAGGTCTTGTTTTTTACTTCGCACCTTGATAAGTACACAGTTGATGTGCTTTCCTCTCTAAGTTTGTGTGTCTGGACCACTGTGTCATATCAGCTAATTTCTTGTACACAGACCACACAGCTAGAGAAAAGATTCATAATAAACAATACGAGAAAACCAATTGAAGAGGACCAAACAACGTATTTATTGTAGAAATTTTCCCTGGTCGTTATGTTTCCGATGTGGGTGCCAGTTTTAATATGATCTCTTTGGAATGAGATCCTTTATTTCACATGGGATGAAGAGTATAAACTAGCTACTTGAGCTGTACAGAGGCTGCCAGGGTTAGAGAAATGTTCTTTTCGGTCCTACAAGCCGAACCTACGAGGAAAACTGAAAAAAGTTCCAAAAAACCAGGAACGACTGCAGCGTTTTTCTTAGTACGACCAAAAACTAAGGCAAAAATACTACAACGTCCCAAAGGTAGTAAACATATTTGGTCCTTCGTCACAAACGTTAGAAGTTCTACCTCATCCTCCATCCTAACGCTCATTTATAATGACATTCCAGCCGTCAACTCTTTGGACAAGACCAATCTGCTTGCTGCACACTTTGCGGCCAGTTCAACACTTCCAGATTGTGATTAGTCCCCGCCTACATTTGAAGCGCTTGAGTGCGTTGAATCTTCAATGGGACGCCACATTCGTCCCACCTTAATATACGTCAATCCGCTGGTCCAGATGGTATACCTCGCTTTTTCTGAAGAGGTGGTTTTCCTCCCTGGCAAAACCACTGCGTAAGCTTTTCCATTAATACTACTCTGTAGGACTTTTTCCGAGAAGATGGAAAACAGGTCATGGAAACGCTGATAAATCGTCCGCTCATGAAATATCTCGAAACACGAAAACTTCTTAATGACCGTAGCAACAGGTCCACTGGTGACTTGATGGCATGTCTTACCGAAAAGTGGAAGCAAAGTCTACACAAATTTGGTGAAAGTAAGATGGCTGCCATTGATATTTCTATTCGCAGAGTTTGGCAACAAGCTCTTTTGTCGCAAATGTGTTCTCTTGGCATTGACGAATCGCTTCTTCAATGGATTAGAAATTGCCAATTTGTTTTGGATGGTTTGAAGTATGTTATTTACAAAATAAATACTGGTGTGCCCCAGGGCTCTGTTCTGTCTCCGACACTCTTTTTTATTTTCATCAACGATCTCTTGTCTGCTACTTCTAATCCAATATATTCCTTTGCTGACGACAGTACACTCTGCTATTCGTTCCCTAACTCACGTCCCTGCTCTTCGGCTGTAAAACGAGAGCTCCAGTGTATGTTAGGCTCATTAAGAACAGTGTAACCAACTGGGTGACCACTAGCAGAGTAGGATTTAATGCTTCCAAAACACAATGTTGCCTGCTGTCGTTAAAGCTAAATTTAAACACTCGGCAATTGTCCATGAATGGAACTTCCATCGTCGAAATCGAAAAACGTTCCACTCCCGACATGTGTCTCAATGACAACTTACCTTGAATGACCACATATTCGAAGTCGCCAAAAATGTCTAGGTTTCCCGAAACGACGTAAGAAATACGTCACCTCTTCTGATTAGGCCTCAGTATACTCGTATAAGGCACTTTCCGGCCCAAAATTGTAGTACAATGCTGAGATTTGGTCAGGTGCTCCGATTCAAAGCAGTGCGATGAAACTTATAGGTGACGTTTGTATATAACGGAGAAGGATTTTTCTTTGACATTATTTGATCGCGCATTAGAGCTTGCGTACGTGTTATCCTCATGACGGTTTCACAAAAACTACCCACCACGGTCCTTTACCGCCTACCTACACGTCGATCCTCTTCGTTGCCACGTCTCTCGCAGAATACCACGACACCACAAGACCTACTCGACAGAGAAGCATGTTCCCTGTCCCGCTCTCATTAGATGCCTCTTAAATATGAAACAAAGTATATTCCAGAGTTACAAAGTTTATTTTTCTTACTTTCTCTTAAAACTACTACATACATATCAGGCTATGACATATATATATATCAATTGACACCTTTGAACACCGACGTAATGTCTCCTGCCTTGCCTTGTTCTATAACTATTTTCACCACCAGTGCTCTAATAATATTTCCAGAAGCATTCCGCCTCATCAAACTTTCAACCGTCTCAATATGAATGCCCTTAAGCCCATTGAAATATAGCGTTTCCTCCCTAAGCCGTATAACTCGCTCATGGAATGCCCTGCCGAGCCATTTATTTCCCGGTCATTATAACTTGCAAACATTGGAAACCAACGTGTATTAAGTATTATTATTATTGGCCCGGGTCTACCCCGGACAACTTTATTAAGCTTATTAACAAGCAAAAACTTAAAGCTAGACTTAAAAACTAAAAAAGATATCCTTAACCTAATGGGGTGAGGAGCATTGGTAGACATGGGATATGTTAAGGGAGTGGCATGTTGAGCAGCGCTTTTTTATTTCGTGTTTGCTGCTATTTGGGTCAAAGACTTCGGCGTAGTTGTTCGTTATACGCAGCATTCTAGATATGAGTTCGAAGTGACCGTAGTTGGTGCGGTGAGTTCGGTTCAGGAAAAGTGGGACAAATGTGAGATCACAGGGATTGGGAGTGAATGAAATATTTTGCGTTATTCTCGGGCAGTCGATGTTTCCAGTCAGTAACTAGTGAATAAAAAGTACGAGTACATCAGCGACTTCACGACGTTTTTTCAGGGTATGCATGCTAATTAGTTTTAGACTATTTTGATAGGGAGGTAATCCATATGAATCGGCCCACGGTAGACCATGAAGTGCGAAAAGGATAAACCTGAGTTGGACTGCTGCAATTCTTTGAATGTGGATTAGTTTATAGGGTAACCAAACTTGGCTGCAATATTCGAGAAGAGGTCTTACAAAAGTAATGTACAGGGACTTTGTAACGTAAGGGTTGAAAAAACCTTTTGACCAGCGTTTGATAAAGCCAAGTGCAGAGTTAGCTTTATTTATAATGCTGTCAATATGTGAGTCGAAATTCAATTCTCTGCCACAAATTATTCCTAGATCCTGTACTTGGGTAGTCGAAGGAATAGGCTCATAGCAGATGAAGTAGTTTCTTGGAGGAGGAGGTAGACGTTTGCGGGAATAGGTTATCGCTTGGCATTTGTTGACATTAAGCTCCAAAAAGTTTTGCTTGCACCATGCCGAAGACTTATTTAAGTCATCTTGCAGGCTATGGGAGTCAGAAGGCAATGAAATGACTTTGAAAATATTCATGTCATTAGCGAAAATAAAACGATTAAAAGAAAAAGATGATTGGTCCAAGGTGGCTACCTTGAGGGACACCAGATGTTGCTTTAAAGGTGTAGGATATTGAAGATCTGAAGATAAACCTCTATTCTTGGTCTTCTAAATAGGATTTGGTCCATGCCGCAAAATGAGGGAAAAAGCCAAGTTTTTTTAGTTTAAAAATGATAAGTTGTTGCGAAATTTTATCGAATGCCTAGCTGAAATCAGTAGAAATTGAATCGACTTCATCACCGTCTTCTAAAGTATGAAGCGTTCTAGAGACGAACTCTGTTAGGTTAGTGGTCGTTGATTTACCTTTCTTGAAACCATGCTGATTTGTACAGATAGTTGGCCTGCAGTACGGAAGCAGTTGTTGATAGACTATGCTTTCAAAAAGTTTGGGTATGCAAGAGAGTTTTGCTATGGGCCTTTAATTATCGACATTAGCCTTACTTCCTTTTTTATTAATAATGATGATGTAAGATTCCTTCCACAGGAAAGGGAAAGTACCTGTTGAGACAGACAAGTTAAATAGGGCAGCAAGAGGTGGGTAACACACTCTGTTATTACAATAGCCGGAAGGCCATCAGGGCCGGAAGAAAAATCATCTTTAAGTATGGTAGCGTTTTCAGATACCAAAGATGTTGTTATAGCGTCTCAGGATAGTTTCTCATATAGTTAAAGTAACTAAGATCGGGTTCAAGTGTTTTCTTAGAAAAAGATTTGTTAAAATGATAGGCAAAGAAATTTGCAATGGTTTTTGGGTCGGCAGAAGATTCACTAAGAAATTTTTAGAGTAGAAGCGTAGCCGTCTGACTTTCTTTTGGTATATTAACAAACTGGTAGAAGCGTTTAGCGTCCGAGACTAAGCTAAATTGCATGAGGTAGAGGTACCTACTCAACGTAAAGAGACTCACAAAGTTCAGAAAAACGATTGTATACCAATCGATAATTACTGTAATCGGAATTAGATCGAGTTCTTAAGAATTTGTGCCACAACTTGTTTCTGTTATTACGGAGAGAGCGCAACTCCTTGTTGTACGAGGGAGGAGCTGACATGCAGTCCTTTCGGGAGGTATATGGAACCGATTGGGCAAAGCAGGAGAAAATTAACGAATAGAACGTTGATAGGGCAAGATCAATATTAGTCGTCTCAGCAATAAAGTCGAAGTTAATGCTGCTGATGAGGTTTTAAAGTTTGTTAAAGTCTGTTAAAGTCTATTCTTCTGACTCGCCATATGTGTTGCCATTTTCATACGAGTATATAATTGACAAGGGGGATGAAGGCGGTCTAGGGTAGAGAGAAGATGATCACTCCTATAAACGGTATCGGTATCTTTCTTTCTTTTCTCCCTAACTGTCCTTCACCTGCGCTGTGTGCAAACATATTAAGGGTACCCAGAATTCCTTGAGGGTGCGCCGAAAAAAAGGGTCCGCGACTATGATAAAATTATTTATCCCTTGATTTGGTTGTTTTGTGGAACAACATTTCACGTCGATGCTGATTTTACCAGACTTCAAAGAACAGTCTGTCTCGGCTGCATATCTACTCTAGACCTACTGATAATTCTCCTTCACCTTGAAATTCATATCTTGGTCTACACCCTCAAAGCTATCTTCCGTTTCAAAACAAGTGGTCTTTGGCACAACGCAGTGGAGTTTTAATGACCTTGCTCACCGACGCCGTTTGACTCTGGTCTTATGGATAGCACCAGAATTCCTAAAGCAACAAAAATATGATCTCGATCTTCCTGTGCCAAGGAATGGTCTCGGTCAAATTTGAACAAGGAAAGGAATGTAATTGGGTCGTCAGTGATAGCTCAAAAACCGATTTAGGATACTGAGCTGGTGTCTTTCTGTAGGACCATAATGTTAGATTTTACGAGTCGTTAGGAAGACTTTCGTTAGTTTTCCAAACAGCGATAGCAATGATCTATACGGTCAAGCTGTGCTTAAAGCCCTTACTGCACCTCTTCACGACTTCCAAGCTAGTTCGGCAGTCCAAGACTTCAGTGAACGCAGTCGGTGAGCTCAGTTCACTCCTTCCCTAAGGCTCTAAGTGATCAGCAACTTACCTGCAGTCCCTCAGTTGGAAAGACTGCAGGTTGTTTACTGTTGTCGTGATGAGGCACTTCGATCTTTCTTAGTATTTGAGTGTGCTGGGCATAAGTGACACAACATTCTGCTGCGGAAGTGATAACAACACAGCAGAGCATTACCTCTCTGAGTGTCGTCCGGCCAACGGTCGCATCACGCTGCAGGTCCTCGGCGCTAATGAGGTGAGTCCTAGTACTGTGGGTACTTCTTACTACGAAAGACTGAGAAATTTCAGTAGTTCTTTGTTTGAGTGTTCAGTTCCTTACGATGATACATACGAGTACCTCATCATTCAGTTGCCGTCTACTGTTACAAAGCATTGTGGCATTGATTGCGAACTTTAATCAAATTCACCTAGTTTTATACTGACATCGTCGCTGTAGTTTTGATAGAATTTATGATTTTGCGACTCTTAGCAAAGCCTTACCCGCCCATGAAATGTCGAATAAAATTGATTTATCTCACGACAACGCCTTAACCACCTGGATCAAAAAGTTCCCGCACCACACCACCGTGTGGCGCTCCCATTATTCCGATGTGAGTTCTGTTTTTTCTGTTAAGTTGGTGTTGCAACGCAACGAACAGTTTTGCGCAAATATCGCCTTTCGCTCACCAGCATCCACATCTTGCCATCGGCATGGCCGCCTTCGTTAGTTCAACTAAATAAACCCCGACGGCAAAACATCTATGACAGCCGAACAATAAAATTGGGCGCTCAGAAGACCAGCAGGAACATGACGCGTAGACGAAAGCAGTCGTCATGATAGAAAACTGAATGCAAAAAAAATGCGATGTTTTTGCCAACCGACTCCGCCCACGACACCGACCTCAGAGCATGTCCCAGCCATAAGTACGAGTATGTACACATATGTTGGTGGCTATTACACCAGCTGACCAGATGATGAACTGTGCGGAAGCGACTAAGCGAAGCATTTTTTCTATATGGTTTGTCGTAGCTGCATAGAAAATCCGCAATTACGAAAGGGGTTGTTGACCGGATTAAGATTGGCCTTCGCAAATCGGCTGGACCAGGAAGGTTTCCTTATGGATGAAGCAGCAAACGTTGGGCATTCCAAGTTTAGCAAGAAAGGTTATACTTAGTACAATAAAGACATTTGAAACGGAAAACAATAGTTGTTTGATTATTATAGTTCGCATCACTTACCATAATTCATTTCTTTAAATTGATCTGGTTCCGCATAAATCTGAATCGGCACCGGAGACAAATCGGTCGCGGTTTATTTTATTTTATCTTTTTTTTGCAAAGTATCCTGGCGATACAGTTGGTAAATCTGTTGTTGACATTCCCTCTAAATCTTAGCGTCCTAGCTTGATATTTGAAAAAGTTACGTAGCCAAGAGTACATCTATTGCTGTATGTGTTGGCGACTTTTTACAATTTTAGAAATGGATTTCAATTTGCAACAACGAACTTGTACGAGTATTCAATTTTGCGTAAAAAACGGATTTAATGGTGCGCGAACGTTGCAAATATTGGAAAAGTGATTCGGCAACGATTCTCTAAAGAAAACGGTCGTTTACCAGTGGCACGAGCGGTTCAAAAGTGGTCGTGAGTCAATCGAAGATGAAGAACGCAGTGGCAGACAATTGACATCGAAAACCGACGAAAATATTGATGAAGTAAGAGAAATGTTGTTCAATAACCGCAAATCAATCATCAAAGATAGTAGTTTTAGTATGATATAGCGAAGAACTTGAACATTGCCTATGGATCCGTCAAAGACATTTTGGCTAATGATTTGGGTTTCCGTCGTGTAGCAATTTCATGCAAAAAAGAGACCGTGTTGACGTCGCAAAAGAGATGACTTGCGAGGCTGAATCCAATCCCACAGTCATCAAAAGGATCATTACTGGAGACGAGGCGTGGGTTTATGAGTACGACACGCAATCCAGACATCAGGGAAGTGAATAGCGTTCACCAAATGAGCCGAGACCAAAAAAACCACGTCGTTTTCAATCAAAAAAGAAGGCATTGCTCACGGTTTTCATGGATTACAACGGTGTAGTGCATCATGAGACGTGAAGCAATTGCGTGAAGCAATTCGCTGAAATAGACCAGAATTGTGGGCAGAAAAGTCGTGGATTTTGCACTATGATAGCGCACCGTCGCACAGTGCCATTATTATTCGTAATTTTTTGACGAACAATGCAACAAATACCATCCAACAGCCACCGAATTCACCTGATTTGGCTCCCTGTGGCTTCTTTCTGTTCAATCGAGTTAAAAAGCCACTATGGGGAACGCGTTTCAGCAGCCGAGAGGAAATAATGGAAAAATCTCTAGAAGCACTGATGGACATACCGAAAATCGAAATTAAAAAATTCTTCGAGGAGTGGATCAAGCGCTGGTATAAGTGTGTTGCAGTCGATTGGGATTACTTTGAAGGAGACAATATAGATTTAGATGCATAAACTTGTGTTTTAAATTTTCTGAATAAATTCTGGGTGGTATTCCTGTCCTAAGGATTTTTCTCTCAATCGGTGTCACAAGTTATTTAGGCGCCTAGTGCCAACTGAAGGCATTCGTGGTCCCCAAAATGAACGTGTTTTAGTCGAATATTAAGGGTATTTTGCAAATCTGAGAGTGAAGGAATGACCATTACAAGCAATAAAATATTTCTTTTTTTTCCCCATGGGTAGGTGAGAAACCTTCACATCACTATAAGCGTCGGTGCTTAATGCTTATAGTGGTGTGAGAAACTAACTCACTAAAAAATGCCTCCCTTATACAGACTACGACTGAGTTCACGCTCAACAAGCAGTTCTTCTTTCGCGTTTTATTTTGCTTTAATAAGTGATTTTGCAGGCCATTTTCCATTGAAAATTCCTACATGCTGCTGATCACAGCGCTAGATCGAGAGGCTTAATCCTTTTTAGACAGCGTAATAAATTTGTCTCGTCAAGGATCTGTTGAACAGAAATATTCGTTTGTCCTTTTAGTCGATTTTCGTGATTTCGCGCAAACATTTTAATTTCGTTCTGAACGTTTTCGACTCCTAGGTCTCTGTGGATATCATCGTTTCTAATGTAAAATTTGACTCAAAACAACCACAAAGTTCTGACCTATGCTTCGGATTGCTTGGTTCTCCAACAAAATAAAAACACTTTTCTTTAGGGATTCCACATTTCCAATAATCCAAAGATGCAACTAATTTGAATACAAATGCAGACCACTGATATACTCGTATCGTACTGATACAGATGACCTTTTGCCATGATTCCTTCTCTGCATTATTTACATGTTTCAATTTGTATGTTAAACTAATCCAGATAAACGAGTAAAATTGACAGGTAGTCTTACAACTCCCACCACCATCAAAGTCTAGAACTAAGAGAATCTATCTTACGTTTAAAAATATCTTCCATCCCTTTGGCAGATTAGCTTTACTCGGTCTTTGCAAATCCCTTGCTTCCTATTTTAGTGGTACATACTATAAGATTCACAGCAAACCGGGATGTCATTCCGTTTAATTTTCTGCGTTTATCTAAGCTACACTAGGACACTAGATCCTACTTACCCGCTGTCCCTACTCTGCTCAAATAACCGTCGACGACGATATCGTGGCTCGGGGTGTTTAAAGTAGCATAAGTGATTTAAATGAGAAAAAAAAAAAACACACACACAAAAGAGAATGAATGTTAACTTACCCCAATCTCGACGTACATGGTGTAAATTGGATAAGGCAGGGCTATAACCATTCCAGTCAGCCATGTTGCACAACAACAGACGAAAGCTGGCAAGCGCCCTCTCATTGGATCTCCTAGCCACCTCATTCTATCCCAGGCAATGAGAATGTGCGAAATCATAGCCACATGCAAGGGTATATCCTGTTGTGTTGAATGGTTTGATATTATGGTCGCCGGATATGGTAGCCGGAGGATGGTAATTGTGTTGTGGGTGGCCAATATGGGGCGGCAAGCGAACGAGTATATGAAAAGAGATAAAGAATAAAATACAATTGAATTAGGAATTATTAGGAGCAAGCACAGCAGTAGGTTTCTATCTTATGGTATACGTGTTTGTATCGGTATCCCAAAGCAAATCTCTTGTGTGACTTAGAATATGTGGATCTACAATACACACATATTTATATGTTAAGTATGTTTGACAGGAATGGAACCAGTCTTTGTTTTAAAGTTATGCCAGGCTCGTGGGTGAATTAACAGCTGGCAGTGTAAAAGTATCTGCTTAACAATTGTCGACTCTCTTTGCCACCGTTTCACGCTTGAGGGTTTTCTGTGTTATCCACGACAATTTTTATCTGGATCATCCCTATCGGATTGGAGTTTTGAATTGAGCTGAAATTCTTTCACGTTAATGGATTATAAATGAAGCCAAGCTCCTTACAAGATTAATGGGCACTATTGTTATATTTATTTATGTTCGGTGGATACGATTCAAAATGATACGAATTCTGAGATACTGTGCCAAACGAATGTGGAAATAATTTTTGCCTGTTCATGGTTTTTTTTCTCTGGGAGCTTCAAATAAAAAGGAAGTAAAATGAAATGAAATCAATCAAACGTAGGGTAGCAGGAGGTAAATCTGTTGGTAAATATTGTTCGGAGACAAAAGAGGACTACCGTAGCCTAAAGGTTGGAACATTCTTGATTCTGTTCAAGCATCTCGATTGTGGATTTTCCACTTAAATTGAGGATTATTGTAAGCCGGTTGTGAAGGCAAATTGAATTGATCTGGAAAGTTACTTGAGGCTTATTGATGTACAAAAACCATAACGCCAAAGGATGTTTTTTTAAAGAGATATAGAACGGGTTTATTGCAACAAAAACTTGGGAATTGACCTAGCTTGGATTGCAGTTGCAATACACGTTCCGAGGGAAGGAATGGAGGCGATATCAGCATGTGTCAGAGCATTCCCTGTAGAAGCAGAATGAGCTTCTCATTTATGCACATTTTCATGAAAAACATTCAAAAGGACACATTAGTCAATCTGCAAAGAAAAAGACTGTTCACATAGGGGGAACTGCCCGACGATTCATTGGGAAACTGCTGACCGTCCTATAACATGTGGGTTGTGCAAGCAGCCCAACAATCAAGTTCGTAGCACAGTGCTTTTTCTATTTCATAGTAGTAGAACCTGGTAACAAAATCAGCGATCCTTACTCATGACAAGTGCATGCTTGGTCAATAGCATAACACTGGCCTACGCTATCATAGGGCTCAAAACCCTATTCGAAAGAGTTTCAAATATGTGACAAACAAACTAATGGGCTCGGATAAAAATGGACTCATAGTTGGTGACCCTACCAAACGTTTAAAGGACAACGACCTTCAGATCTGCACGTGGAACGTTTAGGCTATTAAAAGACCACGTGCAGCCTAACAATTGGCAGACGCCGTTGACTGCTCTCACGCAGATATCACCGCCATCCAGGAGCTGCGATGGGATGGGCCGGACAAGAGAATGATGAAAACCTGTGACATATACCATGATGATTGCTAGAGGGAAAAGAAACAGCGCTTATTCGGATGCGAATTTACCATAAGGGGCAGACCTAGGTAAGAAATCTTGAGCTCCATACACGTGAGCGATTGTTTCAAGACAATCCGCATTAAAACTAAATTCGCTAACATAAGCCTAATATGTGCTTATGTCCTCACGGAACACAAAAAGAACACCACCAAAGGATGTTTCTAAGAGCTCTTCGACAAGACATATGAACAATGTCCGAAGTATGACGTTAAAATCGTACTACGCGAGCAAAGGAGGACATTTTTGGTAGGACACTTGGCAAGCTCATATCTCACACAACACCACCCAAGCATAGCAGTGTAATTAGTTTTATTAAATTTGCAGTTGAAAGAAAAATCATAAGCACACGGTTCCATTATCTCAATATACACAAGGAGACATACCGCTCTCTGGATTATCAAGCGCTAAATCAAATTGATTGCTTTGCGTTGGACGTAAGGTATGCCTTGAGAATTCTGGACGTCCGAATGTTCCTAGCGGCTAACATTGACTCGGATCACCACCTTGCTGCAGCCAAGGTGTAAATGCAAGTTTCCCAAGCGACATATTAAAGACGAAAAACTGTGAAAAGGTTTAACTTAGAAAAACTGCAATCGCAAGGGACTGCCAGAATCTTTGCCGAACGCGTATCCCGAAATCTCCCAACAACTCCTATACCCCTAGCATTAAGTACTGACTACTGAAGTCTACGCCGGGCAACGGTTCTAACGTGTCATCAGAGATGCCGCAACTAAGAGTGTCACCTGACCACCACCAAGAAGTTCCTGGTTTGATGAAGAATCCCCGCAAGCATACTTACTTATTCTGGCGCTACAGTTCGGGGTGGAACTGGTTCTCAACCAACCAGCGATTCCAGCCAGTTCGATCTTTAGCTAGCTACCTCCAGTTTCGTATGCTAACCTGGCTGAAGTCACCTTCACTTGCGTGTGCCATCTGAGTCATAGTCTTCCTCTATTGCGCTGTCCCTTGCTGTACAGCACGTACAGTTCGTTATTGTATCTTCTCCTCCACTCACCGTATAAGCAGAAAGGGCTGAAAATCATCCCGCATTAATTTTTGATAAAGTCCATGCCTCTGCGCCATAGGATAGGACTGGGATTGTTAGGGTCTTATAAGGGTCACTTTTGTTGTTCGAGAGAGGGCTTCACTAATCAGTTCCCTTCTTAGTCCAAACAAACACCGATTGGCAAGAGTTATTCTTCGTCTGATCTCAGCGCTGGTCTTGTCGTTGTCTGAATTGATAGCGGAGCCTAGGTAGATAAAGTCCTTATCTAGCTCAAAGTTATATCTGCCGAGGGTGACGTTCTGTCCGAGACATTCGTATAGGGTGTCCTTTCTGGTCCTTTGTCTTGACCTCATTTAACCCTAAACCCATTTTATCAGCTTCCATTTCTATACTAGCGAACGCATAGGTGAGTGCCCGCTGAGTTCTCCCATTTATGTCGATATCATCGGTTTTTGAAAGATTGTGCCTCCACTTGTTCACTTGTGAGTTCCGCACAATTCTTTCAAATATGACGTTAAAGAAATCTAATGATATCACCTCGTGGAGTTCTTTACCGAACTTGATGATTCTCCATCGTCATCCTGCACAAACGAACCGGTTTGGCAGGGATGCCAAAACTAGACATTGCCCTATATAGCTCGTCTCTACATATAGATGCTGTCATACGCGGCTTTAAAATCGATAAAGTGGTAGTGGGTATCGATTTGGACTTGGTTGTTTTCCTGGATCGGCCTTGCACTGATAGGGACCCATCAGATCTTTGAGAATTGTCTTTTGGCATTTACACATGATGACAGATGAGATTGACGCCCCTGTAGTTGACGCAATTCTTTTCTTTAGGACTGGATAAATAGTGCTAGGATTGGACAATGAATGCATAAGCATTCATGAGGCATACTTTCGTCCGACCATATTTTACAGATAAGTTGGTGTATGCTCCTTTTAAGGTCATGTCTGCCGTAGTAAAACTTTCGAATTTCATTTCTCTCAATTTCCTATTTCTTCGACCGCACGCTTCTTTTACTACGTCTTTATCCTCCTGAGAAGCCGGAGTTCGTCTCTCCTCTTCTTCTCGTAGAGCTCGTAAGCAGCTCTGGTCCTTCAATGTAACCCCGCTTGGTATGCATTTTGCTTAGCTGTATGTGCTTGAGGGCACTCATCGTCAAACCAGGAATTTCGTTGTGGTGGCCGAGTGAAGCCCAGCGTATCAGAGGCGGCATCTCTGATGACGTTGCCACTGGTCTCCGATACTAAATAATAATAGGTAAAGCACCGCTCATAAGAGTTGGAGCAGAACCATGACTCGCGCTCGAAGGGTTAAGGTACCCTTAAAATGTTTGGAAACAGCGAAGGCGAAGGAAAATTAGGGAGGTTGTAGTCGTCCGACGTCGAACTACCTCACAGTATTAGCTTGCCTTTACGGGATATCCGCAACCGTACATTGGATACAACAAAGTAATGGTCCGAGTCGATGTTAGCCTCTCGACTGGATGAGTGCCTTGCGTCAATTGCAATGTAGTTAATCTGGTTGATTGATCCGGAGTTCTCCAAGTCCCCTTGTGAATATCGAAATGAGGCAACAGAGTGCTAGCTATAGGAATGTTTTGTCCCGACGCAGAGACGATTTACCTGAATCTGTTGTCGGAGCTATCGGACAGGCTATATCTTCCGCCAGTATTACCAAAGATGCTCTCTCTGCTCAGCTTTGCATTAAAGTCGCCATGGACAATTTTATTGCCATAGCTGAGGCAATTCCGGCAAGCACATGTAGCTAAACAAGAAACTTACAAAGCAGGTCTGCAATGTATTACGAGAGAACTACGGAAGTTTTACCAACAGATACGAAGTACGTGTCAAGAAATCTGTAGAGATGAAGAAGGAAACCTTGTAGTAGAGAAACAATCAGGGCTGAGGATGTAGAAAAATCAATTTTGCAGACTGCTAAACGGCGAAGGCGACACGAATTCTGCTGTCAGGCAGAGCGAACCATTCAATATTGACGATGCAAGCCAAAAATTTCGTCCACACGACAAAAATGGGGTAAGGATAGCAATATCTAAGCTGAAAACTTACAAAGCAGCTGGATCGGCTTAAGACCATAGGTATTCACACCTGCCTTGTGGAAAGCATATAGTAAGCCAATTCTCAGATCTGGTCAGAAGAGTGTATGCCTGATGAATAGAATTTTAGCATTGTATACCTGCTCTACAAAAAAGAAGGTCCACTCAACTGCGCCAACTATACAGGTGTAAGTCTCCTCAACATTGGATATATGTAAGATCCTATCTGCCATATTCTGTGAACCTCTGAAACCCTTCGTCCACAACCGACCAAGTGTTCACACTCCGCTAGATCCAAGAAAAAACTTAAGAGATTCAAATCGATACCCACCATCCTTTCACAGATTTTAAAGCCGCAAATGACAGCATTTATAGAGACGAGCAAGTTTTGGCATCCCGGCAAAGCTCGTCCGTTAGTAGAGAATGACGATTGCAAACCAGCTACCAGCTCCACCATGGTCGGTAACGACATAACCGAGACCTTTGGTGTCAAAAACGGTTATAGGCAGAGTGGCATGCTGTCATGCGATTTTTTTAACATCATACTTGAAAGAATTGCGCGGAACTCACAAGCGAACATTGGAGGTACAACTTTTCAAAAGTTAGTGCATATACCAGCGTACTCTGATAATATAGACGTAATTGGGGGAACTTAAGTGGCTGTCGCCGGTGATTTCACTAGTAATGAAGCAAAGGCTGTTAAAACATGTTTAGCGGTAAGTGTGGCCAAAACCAAGTATGTATATGCTGCCGACAAGAGGGGATACACAAGATCAACAGCTATAATTTCGAGGTAGTAAAGAAAAATCTGTCGAAGCTGTGCTATAAATTCCGCCATCAACATCTCCGTGCAAATAAAACGAAGACTAACTCTTGCCAGTCGCTATTTCTTTGGACTAAGAAGGCGATTGAGTAGTAACGCCCTATCGCCCAAAATCAAGGAGACTCTACCTATGTAGCATGTTGATCACCTCAGCCCTACTTTATGGCGCTGAAGCATGGACTCTATCAAAAGGGGACGAATATGTTCTCAGTCGTTTCGAGAGAAAAATCTGCCGACAAATATTCTGTCCACTTTGCTTGGTAGAGAAGATTCAACGACGAGCTATACGGTCTGTATACCGACGTCGCATGATTCGCCTGAGATGACTAGGATATGTCTTCAAATCTAACTCGGATATGTCTTCAAATCTAACTCGGAGGCACAGCTCAGTAGAGGAAAACCACACCTCAGGTGGAGCGCACAAAGTATTGTAGAAGGGGACATCAACCGACTTGTCACTTAGCTAAAGAGCGGACTAACTGGAGAGACTTGTAAGTTAAGGTCCAGGTTTACTCCAAACTGAAGCGTCACCTAGGTAAGTAAGTAAGTATGTAAATTTATGGGTCCAACTTCCCTTCGATGGCAGGCTCCATTTTCCCCCGCCACACCTTGTTGGGCCCTGCGATTTCAGCATTATATGTCCTTTGTAATTCATTAGCCAATGCATGTATTGAAAGCATTCCCGCAATGACACATAAGTAAAGCATAATCTGGCGCGCGTCGTCCGAAATGCACAGCACACTCTCAGCGTACATAGCCAGTTGACGGAGTTAATCTCGCTGACGTATGAATTAATTGTTACTGTTTTGTACTCTTGACAGAACTTGTCTCTCCTATTGACTGGGTCCTCCAATAATTTTCATTATTCTGAATAAGGCTGCACTCGTACGGGTAACTTTATCGAAAAATGCACATAGGTACCTGTTAATCGGGTACAATGCTGCCCCTAGCTAGATGTTGATTGTCCCAATATTCCTGCGGCTGTTGACTAGAACTGCTTATGTCTTACATATTTTGCGAGCTCTAATTTAAATGTTGCACTCATTGCAAAAGCTACAAAAATTGGAATCTCGTGGGCAAAGCCTATTATTTTTGCCTAATTTGGGATTTCCAGCTGAAAAAACTTACCATTCTTAATGTTCCATAAAATAGGCTCTAAAACAGATCGTTGTACCATCTGTATCGAAGTGCAAGAATCCCCCATTGCAGTATCCAAGACGTATGTAACATATTATGTATGTTATCCTGTTACAGTTGAAGGTCTCTAGAATCATGAACCCTCGTATCGGTTGTCTTTTTATTTTTCTACTCCTTGTAACTCTACACACTTCTTCCAGCGATGCTCCCATCTCTCTAGCCCGTCCAAATAGTACTTAAACAAAAAGAAGTCGCTTGGGGCTAGATCTGGTGAAAAAGGTGGATGGTCAAGCAGTTCAAACCGAAATTCGTGAATTTTCGCCATGGCAACCGCTGAGGTGTGAGACAGCGTGTTGTCTTGGTGAAACAGGATTTTCTTTTTCTGCAAATGTGGCCGATTTTCCGCAAATTCGGCTTTCCGCTTAGCAAGTAATGATGCGTAGTATGCTCCTGTAATGGTTTTTCCTTTCTGAAGATAATCGATTATGATAACTCCTTTACTATCCGAAAAATCGCCCATCACTTTCCCAGCCGAAAAAACAGTTTTTTGCTTTTTTTGGAGCCGACTCGCCCTTTGCAGCCCACTGTTTTGACTGAATTTTTGTTTCGGGCGCATAATGGTGCCTCCGAGCTTCATCTACAGTAATTAATTGGCGCCAACACTCGGATTTAGTGCGCCTAAACTGCGCCAACAGAGCGTTGGAAATGTTCATTCGAACACGTTTTTGATCTAACGTAAGCACACGCGGCACCCAACGCGCGGACAGCTTTCTCATGCCTAAATCTTGATTTAATATGTAACAAACACGTTGTTTAGACATTGTCCTAACCCCTACTATCTCTCTCACTTTAATTCGGTGGTCGTCTAACCCCTTTTGGTGAACTTTAGCAATGTTATCGTCAGTGGTGTCAGTTTTTAAACGTCCCGAACGTTCACCGTCTCCCAAGCTCTAACGTTTAAATTCAGCTGCCCAAAATTTCACTGTGGTAAATGATGGTGCAGAGTCCCCATACACAGAGTCCAACTCATTGTTGATTTGCGTAGGCGTATTGCCTTTCAAAAACAAGAATTTAATAACAGCTCGATACTCAATTTTTTCCATTTTTACAAAAAACATTCACATCGGCTCACTCAAACGACTGAAATCTCGGTAAATAACTGTCACAACTAGCTTTTTATTGACGAGAGCCGCTATCTTTACGTTACGGTCGGAAACTTTTCAGGCAACCCCATATTTTCAACTTGAAACAACAGGAATGTTGTTGGATTAGGTCACAGGAAAGCCTGAGTTTCCGCATAATGTACAACCTGACGTTTCTGCCAGAAGTGATTAGTCAACAGCTAACTACTCCATTTCTTTGCTTCTAGACTCCATATGATTCCTTGTTTAGCTGTCATTGTTGTTGTTCATTGCTGAAAAACTCAACTTGAAGGTTGCTTTAATTAAAGACTGTTAAGATCGGGATTAATGTCAGTTATGGTCGGCTTAAGGCTCTATTCCCTAGACCTACCAAGGACATCCATATCTTACTGGCCTTTGAATGAATCTTATTGTTCGTGGTCTTGGAATACTGAGTAGAATAATTCAGCATTTTCGTATTATAATTTGAAACCCAGATGCATTGTATATGTAATCTTCATCATGTCATGTCAACCCCTTAAATCAATCAAGCCTGCCCAACTTAATTACTGTAATGGCAATATTACATCCATAACGTCAATTCCAATTACACGCTGTGTTTGTTTGACGAGATCAATTACAGGCACTTGTTTGTTGCCCCTGAGTATCTGCGTCTCCACCTTTCTACCGAAATCACTTAGTGTTCAATTAATCGAATTATTGGTGGCAATCCACTCAGGTATTCTGGTTCTAGTTTATCTCAAGTGCACCTCCTCACCAGATCAATGTATTAGTTTCGGAAAGCACTCTCACAAAATTGAAAATCACATCGTCCACTGAACCGACTTGGAACATGATATACGAGTATCTTCAGGTGATGTATTGTAACTACATACGAGTATACCGTATCTACGAATATAAGGCCTAGAATGGAATTTCAAGTTGAAGTACGAGTACGTGAACAAAAAAAGGATCAGATTTCTACAATTGACAATAATATCTATGACTCGAGGGAGCTGTACTTCAAATCTGTTACTATCGAAACCGAGGACGGGGCGGAGGTATAATAAATCGTATAAATCGGCATTCAACTCTCATGAGAGTTATATGTTAAAATTTTCCTTTTTTTTTATGAAAATTTGAATGCTTCCTCAGAGGGATTATCGTGATTTGTGTATTGATGCAAATGTCCTCCCACGTTAGGTGCGAATGTGTATGCGTGGGCAGATTTATCGAGGCACATAAATTATTATCGGAATGAGATTAAATACATGCAACATCGTGTAATTTGTTCAATTGAAAGGGATTACGGAGGATGTATGGGAATTCGAAAAGGGCGTTTATTATTCACGGATTTATTTGCTGCAAGGTAAATCCTATTAAATTCATTCAAGGATACTGCTTCCGATATTATACATACCTCTTGTGGAGGGATGGCTCTACTTGAAGCATTTTCTTTTTCTTGGCTCTCATTTTGGTTAACATCGGAAGCAAAATAAATACACTTAGATTAGATCCTCAGTTACTGTGTTAGTTTTGCAGGCAGTGACACTCTAAGACATTGTAGGTGGTGCGTGAGTGACCAATGTATGAATAGCGCGCCTATAATGCCATATCGCCAGTATTGTATCAGTGCTTCGCTTAAACTAGGCAACATTCAATCGATCTGAATGAAGTATTAATCCCTTTTACCAAAAAAATTCTATACTTCTTCGTTGGACGAAAGAGAGGATTATGAAGAAGAAGCAATAAAAAGCCAGTACAAATCTAGGACTCCCAGTAACTCCAACAATAATAGCAAAACTAGACTAAGACAACGCAGCATAAACATCAACACCAAAAACAACAACAGCGACAAGAGCAGAAAACTGTCAAGGGCGTCAGGACACTCTGTTAATAATACGAGTAATGCGGAGGAAGCTTCATGCATGGTTTTAAGGAAGGAGCAACGAGCTCGCAACGGGCTCACGTCAGAGTCAAGTCATTTACCAAAGCTGTCACCAAAAATGAGAAGCAGAAACTATTGTTGTTTCTAGTTCAGCTAAGTCCTTACAATAACCGAATAGCCTGAGAAGCTCTAACACTATGAGGTTGTGTAGTGGGTAAAAGTAACGCGAAGTTCCCTGCCGCAGAATTGAGAAATGCAACTTCGTTTTTGTTAAGTGCGGGCAAAACCCCAAGTCAGAGAATGCGTGTTAGGTACGCCAGTTTTCATGCGCCTTAAATGTCCTTACCCTGACTGAAAATTCACAGTTAAGGATCGAACAAAGATGGTCTCTGCCTATGGAACTAAAATCACTGAATTCACTTGATTTATCTTAGAACCCGAAACACATTTTCGTTTCTTAAGGCTGGAATTGTACGGCAATTTGTGGGGTCAGTACTGTGTTACATAAAGCGACGGATAATCCATCATGTCTCAGAAACGGCTCCTATCTGGATAACATATTGTTCAATATATATGGTATGTCTGCGCATTTGCGTGTATGACAGTGATCATTGCAGTCCTAGAGCTGAAATAACCTGCAAATTGTACTCCAAAATCGTATGATTTAACTCCTTTGGATTATTTTCTGTGGATATAGTTGCTAGTCTACGCCAATAAACCAGAAATGATGGACAACTAAGTGGTTGACACTTAGACTTCCATTTTGCACCAAGCCTGGTGAAATCCTTACAAATGTCAAGGTGCGGCAACCGGGTGCTTATTGCGATAACATTTCACCCCGAAGTGAAATCGATAAGCATAAATCCAGTGTCGAAGATTGTGTTATGAGGTATACATTTACTAACTTTGCTAACAAAGGTGTCCTCCACTCCCATCGTTGCGTTAAAATCGGTTATGACTCAGTGATATCGTTTTTCAATTCCGATGGGGTTGTGTGCATAGTAGGATGATGATGGGGAATTAAACATTTTAGTCTTTTTTTTTTTGTGGGAGTAGTGAACTCAAAGAACACTCCCTTTGTACTCCTTGTATGTCACTTTTAATGAAATTTCTCAGTCTTTCGTAAAAATATGAAGCGCTTACTGTGATAAAGTGTCTGCAGTACCAGCATTTGTCAGCGCCAAGTATCTACAGCCTGATACGAGCGTAGGCAGGAGGTAGTGCTAGGCGAGGTCCTCATCACTCTTACAGCAAACATCGCATGGTGTTGTTTTTTACTTGTACTAAACACACTTATGTAGGTGCTGAGCAAAAGCGTGAAGGACAGAAGGAAAGCTGTTGACCTCTTAGAGACCTCGGAAAGAATTCGTTTGGTCTACTCTGGAGAGTCATGACTTATACAGTTTGTTCATATGAAACCCAACTGTCAATGGAGGCCCCAACCGAGCATTGTCTAGCAAGTGCATCAGCGATTTCATTTCCCATGATCCATGGTCCATTGTGACCTATGACTCAAATAGGACTCAGCGAATTCAGCCTTCAGACCGCGCTCAGAGAAGAGTCTCAAACTTTGAAGTCGTGCAAAGATTCAGCTAAGCCTCAGACGCAGTTTGGTTGTTGCTAGAGGTGAAGATATTTCACAATATATTTTATTGCCTCCGGAATCATGTTAATACCTAATTGGAAGCAAAATGCAAGTTTTCATAACAGGAAATGAAATCTTACGGTGTTTTCCTCCAGAAAAATTCCAGCGCCGCATCCTAAATTGATTTTGGACCCGTCGGTGAAAACCTGTCTATGATTCTCGCCGAAATCATTTTTGGGCACAGGCACAGTCGATATCGTGTTTTTTCGGCAACAGTTCTGGTGTTATTGCATCAAATGTCCCTAAAACTGTCAAAAGACAGTCGGTGCATAAGGTCATCAAAACTGCATTGCGTGTTGCACCAAAGATCACTTTTCTTTGAAAGAAAGATGGATGTGAGAGTGCAGTTCATGATATGAACAGCAGAGCCAGGTGTGCTAGGGAAGCCCCCATACAGTTGTGACAGACCATTCTTAATAGTCTGGTAAGAGGAGCAGTGACGTATTTTCGTAAAAGCTTATTCCACCAGACAACTTGCTGTATTATAGCCGTTAAGATGCAGAGGAGCCTTCTCAATGTCAAGCCCCATGTCTTGCGGAAAGCTCCTTTACGCTGCCAGAAGACTAACAGTTCATTTAAGATTTTCAACGTGGCATGCGTAATAAAGAACCTTATTGTCCACGATGACACCTAAATACTGAGCATCGTTTTAGAAATTGATGGTGATACCCTTCTCCTGAAGAGAACTACTTCAGTTTCGATTGGATCCATTGGAAGCCAATTTTTAGTACACTAATCGTCGATCACGTCTAGGGCTGCCCGCGCTCTAGACCACGCCGTCGCTAGACATGATCGCTTGTGCATAGACGTCAGAAATTCCAAGGTCGCGAAGGAATTGAACCTGGGGTACAAGTTGGTCATGCAGAAAACAAAGTCGAGGATCCTCCTTGGATTGGACTTACGTGACAAAGTCATATATTGACATTTGGAGACATTAAGTTCTAAGCAATATTTTTAACACCAAGTGGAAAACCTTGCGAGGCTGTCTTGAAGGAGAATAGAGTCTTGGGGTTAAGAAATAGTTTTTGTAATTAAAATGAAAAAAAGGGGACCTAGATGGCTGCCTTGTGGGACACCAGAAGTGGCTAAAAACGGGATTGAGAAGGCTGGCCCAAAACAAACGCTACAATCTACAACTAAGTGCCAGAAAGGCTAAGTGCCTGGTAGTCTATGAAAACAAGCTTGACAGTAGCTACTCGTATTTCCCAACATATTCTAATAGTCATTGGCCAAATGTACAAATGTTTATAGCACATAAGGCTTAGTTTATCAAAACGTTTCATTTTGCGAATCGCTACCTATGGACGTCTATTTTTTTGTTGTCCTATAAACACAGGGGAATCCTGCAGCGGGCTTTACAGCATTACGCAGTATGTTTTTAAATTTAGCGATGATGTATCTGGACACAAGAAGTCTATTTTAAATTTCCAGCCCTAAAAACCCTAAAAAACATCTTGATTTGCAATATTCCTGTTGGGGATAGTGATGTACTGCATGCAGCTTTGTCGAATGGGAATGAAGGAATTCCCTGGACTTTGCAATCATATCTCAAACATCTGCACTACGCGGACGACGCATACTTACTCTCTCATAGTACCATGGATCTCCATTAAATGACAACAAGGGTGGAGAGAAAAGCTGAGATCATTGGGCTAAAGATCAATATGGCAAAAACAAAAAGGATCAGCTTTGAAATTTCCTCATCTAACGAAGTAGAGATTTCTGGACAACCAGTTGTTGTGAGAGTATTATCTCTACTAATGGGGGGGACCAAACTTGATATAATCAGCCGAATAGGGATAGCAAAGGCTGCATTCGGAATTCTGTCCGAAATATGGAGAAACAACTTTATCAGCCTAAAGACTAAGCTACGACTATTCCGCTCCAGGGCCCCCGCCCAATTACCAAGGCTTCGCCCATCAATAACGTTTTCTAATAAAAAGCGGAGGCAGAGCATATTACTGGTCTTATCGTAAACATCTTCAGATGACGCCTCTGAAGGTTGTTACGATTTGACCAGTTACAAGTTGCCAGTCATAGGTCTTGTTGGCGGCAAGACCACCGGTAGTCTCTACTAGGACTTAAATCGCGGTACCATGGGAGTCAAAAGCCCCCCGGATTTCGGTCCAGGCCTGACTTGGTGAGGTAGGCCCCCTTGTGGGAGCGTCATGGTGGCTGTGATTTAAACCCAAAACCGCGGGAAGAGTCTTCCTGTTGGTTAACCTAATGTAGAATTGCAATAAGTACTGGGTGCTGTGACCTTAAGAACAGCAAGAGGTTTTAGATCGGCCTCGATCCATACCAAGTGTGGAACTTGTACCTCCAACACAAGTTCTGCTTTGGTATCTCAGGAAGGCGGCAGAGCGATGGCAAGGTGTATCCTTGCTCCCATGGATGTATGGGCATCCCGTAAACAAAAGTCCACATGACAGGTGGTTTACGTTAAAAACCAGAGACTAATGTTCCGCTCCAATGTAGAATGCGTGCTTCTTTATGGGTGCAGCACTTGGAATGTCAAAGTTGATTATATAGTCAGAGAATGGAATGGGTAGAGCCCATGGACATTAGAGAACTTCACGGAACTTCTTTATATTCCCTTTTTTTTGTTATTTCTTCTCGAACCAACTTGCCCAGTGTTAACGTGCATAGTTTATTTTAATTTATAATTACCAAAGCCAACATATGAATTTTTTAAACTTAAATAAATTAACTTTTACTTTTATAGTCCTTAATTTAAGGTCAATGTAAAAGATTCTATGAAATAAATAAATGAAGATTGCGTTACTACCCGCAATCTGTTATACTGAAGGACGTTCCCATAGACGATAAGGCCAAGCCACTGGGGAAAGTACATAATCTAACATTCTGTCACTATGTACTCATAAAAAAATTAGATTGGCCTTAAGCCACTCATAGGTTATGGTGGGAAACAAATATCTGTCCTCAGATGTCGGAGAACCGTGTTCATTAAATTCTGGAATAGCAAATACAAAAGTATCAAGACTGGATAAATCTGTCACACTTCGTATTCTAAAATAAATTTGTATCTAACTCACCTGTAGCATGGGTAAGAAAAAACACAGGAACTGTCCAAAAATCCAGTTCTGTATCATCATCACCATCAGTGTGATGGGCAGCACCACAGCACATTGTACAAAATGACACAAGGCCAAATTGATAATAAATGCATGAGTCACATCCTTGTAGAGCTTATGATACATTATATAAGCAATGATGGCAACATTCATTAGAACGCCCAATATCGATAGGACGGCATATTGTATTAAAAAAATCCAGTAGACAGATTTAATGCTAGATTTCATCACAGGACCATTGTACTTGTCATAGGCATCCGTATCGTTGATGGTACCCGAGAGGAAATGAGCGATAATCATGAGATACTTATCGGGAATATCCTTCCATTTGGCTTCTAGCTCTGGAGTTATTTTCGTGCCGCCAGCATTACTACCACCAGCCGAGCTGTGATGACTACTTCCACCGCCTGTTGACATGATGTTGTTATCTAAAATAGAAAAGAGAAAACAAACTGTTAGGTCGTATCTAATCTGTGATTTCTGGGAGAATTGTCTAAAAATCAAGATAAGCTATCAGATGAACACTTTCAGTGCAATCAGGCTCGTGTCTGTAATTTGTTTTGTCAACTTGAGGATCCGGAAAAGGACAGACCACATGCTCGAGTTTGATTGTACATATGTGGATATAATGTCCTTACAAGTGATTTATGGTCAGTTGGATGGTGTTGGTGGGACAAATGATTCAATGGAAGGTTGACGACTTCGCCACATGGGAACTTAAGAAATTTCGGTTATGTCCTGACGTTAAAGATAAAAGAATTATGAAATAAAAGAATCCGAATGAATGCAGACTTAAACAAAACAATTCATTTCTAAGACGAGAATATCCTAGTAAGTTTTAAAAACGGAGGGACTCCTTAAAGTGGGCTTGCTTTTATCCTGGCCACACAATCTTTACCAAAGTACACAGCTTAAAGTTGAAATGAAACGAAATTATCTTTTGTGTCACTAGCATTAGTAGACAAAAACCGATTCATCCTTGAAACTCAAATTTTGATTCATCGTCGAGAAGGCGTGGATTGGAAACTTTGCAGACGAACTATCTTCAACGAAAAGTTGTCGGGGGAGACTTTTTCAATAAGATGTTCTTCGTGTTGACACAATGATAAATTGGTGCATAATTTGGAAAGTTCTAAAATTTGGACGTAATTATGCAAAGTTTTGAAAGATGTAGGTGCTGCGACCATCTACTCGGCAGAGTGAGATTAAAAGTTTCGATTTTTGAGGTGCTGGAGAAAGTATATTCTTCATGTGTTACAAATTGATTCGCTGCAATTCGTTGCACTATTCATCATAAAAGCAACTTTATAAAGAAGGATATATGTAAATGTCTACACCTAAAATGTACCTAAGGTATATATACATCTAATGAGACGAACCGGAGTTGGTATGCGCGGTCTTCTGAAGGCTACTTGGCAGAGTAAAGTACATTTTCTGCTTTTAGTGTTGGCGATGTCACAAAAGCGGTAGTAGAACCAGCAAATGAAGTAATACAGGGGGAGAGATGGAGATAGAGGAGGAAGAAGTATTACGCAGTAATAACGCTCGACGGCAAGAATGCCTTTAATTCGACAAACTAGTCGGCAGTTAAGAGTTCTTTAGCCATAATTGGTATTGCTATACCATCTACTGACGGTAGTCACAGATTACCTCAACAATAGAGGGTCAAATACCACACTGACGATTGCGATAAGTATTACAACTTCTCCGCGGCAGTTCCGCATGGCTCAGTCTTCAGATCTTTCCTTTGGTATAATACGTATATAGGATGAAGTTATGAGGCAGAGTGATCGAATGCCTGACGTTACCGATTTGGTTACCCACGCCAAGCAAATTCACGAGATAGGGTGCACCATGGATGAGGCTGTTGTGAGGATCAAGGACTGACTGGAGCCTTTCAGCGTTGAACAAGCTGATCAGAAAATTGAGGCTGTTCTAATTACCAACCACAAAATCGAGGAGTATGCGAATTTTTGAGCCAAAACCAAGCAATCAGAACAAAGGAATGAATAAAATATTTTGAAATGATGCCTGATAGCAGGCTGCGCTTCAAGGTCCACATCGAGTATGCCATCATACTTGAGTGATGCGGCCAGTACCTCTCCTCTATGCTGTCTGTTCTGAATATCTTCTTGTCGCCACTGTTAAATTAAAGCATCAAACTAGCGAAAGCACCGACCGTCGCTATGTGCTTAGACTTAGGGATAAAAAATATATGGGAATGTATGTCTATAATTCTCCTATCAGCACGATAAATCGGACTCGGTTTCCGTCTAGCAGAACCAGTCGACTTGACTACAATAATTTTTTTCGATCCCAAAAAGTTATGTAAAAACCTTCCTCTCACCTTTTATTACCAGAATGTAAGAGGACTGCGTTCTAAAACCCACGCCGTTTTGCGTCAATCTCGTGCTCACCCGTTTAATATCTACGCTTTGACTGAAACTAATCTCATCCCCAACATAAAAAAACAGGAGTTATTCCCTCTTTCTTTTAATGTTTTCCCGGATGATGATCGCACACCCCTCTCGATTGAATCTCCTTGTCGAGGTGTCCTACTGGTCACTTACAACAGCTTTGACTCCTCTCACGTTCCAATTTCGTCTTCTTTTAAGCTCGACTTTATGTCAGTTCCGGCGCAACCTATCGAATCCTACCAACTGGCTATTGCAGCAATTGACAATTTGATCGACTTATCAGACTTTAATCTGCCTCAGCTGAAATGGACTCCATCTGAAGACCTATCCTTTTTCATCGCTTCCAATCCCTTTTCTACTAAGGAATACCTCCTCTTAGATCGGTTAAAAGACTCCAGTCTATGTCAAGTCAGTGGAGTTTCCAACTATATGGAAAGGCAATTAGACCTTATCTTCACAACTGATCCCATCAACTCTATCCCTATCCCTTTCAACTGTTGATAACTTTCATCCTCCACTTCTTCTTTTATTTTACCACAACTATCCCCTCCAGTCGTCTCCCACCGCAATTCTGTTTTCTTATTCAAAAAGCTAATTTCCATAAAATCAACCTATCTAAGCACGGCTTCTTTCGAGTATACCAATCTATCGCTGGTCATTTTTTACAGAGAAATATCCATCCATCTCTCTTTATGTGCTATAAAACATCTTCTACATCCCCTCCTTGATATAATCGTAGACTCCGCACTGTAGGAAACAAAAGAAACAAGTTAAGGTGCGGTATACCTTCGCACCTTCATTGAACCCTACGAGTACAACTCTCTCTATCTACGCTACTTGAATAGTGCGCAAAAAAATCTTATAAATGATCCGAAGTCTTTTTTTCAATTTGTCAATTGCAAAAGTAAGACTGATGGTTATCCTTCCTCCCTCGCTTTCGAAACCAAATCTTCAAGTGATCCTCCTACCATCGCCAACTGTTTTGATACATTTTTCAAACAATCATTTGCCAACAACTTCTTCGTACCAGATCCCTCTTACTTCTATGACTTACCAAATTTGTCCGTTAGCCCCTTTCTCACTAAAAGATATATTTGTGCCTGGCCCAGATGGACTCCCCGCAGTTTTTCTTAAAAAATGCCCTTCCAACCGGTCTCTACTCCTTTCCTACCTATTTCGTCTATCCCTTACACAGGGAGAATTTCTCCAGATTTGGAAAATCTCTTTTATAATCCCGATACACAAAAAGGGATCTAAGCATGAAGTTACCAATTATTTTCCCATTGCTAAACTCTCTGATGCACCCAAACTCTTTGAAAGCATTTTATACGAAGCCTTAAGATTCAAAAGCAAGCCTTTTGTTTCGCCTCGACAACGTGGTTTTCAAAAAGGCAGATCAACTATTGTACCACAAACCTAATTAAATTCGTGTCTTTTGCTTTCGCATCCTAAGAAAATGGCAAAGAAATCGATGTTATCGCAACTGATTTCACTAAATCGTTTGATAAGATATCTCATCAATTGATCCTCTTCAAATTACATGCTGTCGGCTTTGAGCCTCTCTTAATAAAATGGATTTCTCTTTACCTGATAAACCGTGTTCGGTTTAGATCCGCCCTGTTTGTTTCATTCCTGACCTCATCTGGAGTCCCACAAGGCAGTCATTGGCCCTCTTCTCTTCATTCTTACTATTAATGATGTTGAGGCGGCCATTAAGCACTCCTCCCTCTCCCTTTACGCTGACGACACAAAATTTTTTAGAACTATTTCTTCTCCCCATGATTCTGCCCTTCTTCAAGAAGACCTTGGTCGGTTTTCAATCTGGTGCCTCAAAAACTGCCTAGAACTTATTATAGCCAAATGTCAATCTATAACCTTCTCACGTAAATGCAACCCATCTCCTTTCCGACATTATTTTCTCTATGGTCAACCAATTCCTCTGGTTCAGTCTTTTCAAGACCTTGACATGTTATTCGATTGCGAGCTTAATTTCAGTTCGCATATCGATAAGGCAATCCTCACAGCCAACTCATCACTTGGCCTTATTAAACGGTGGTCCAAGGAATTTCCAACCCGTATGTAACCAGATCTCTCTGTGTTACATTTGTTCGCCCAATGCTTTGATATGCCAGTCAAGTTCGGTTTCCCTCCGCCGCCTCGAACTTCTCAATACGAACTCGTTAGACGAACATAGGAATATTGCCGACATTCTTTTCATTCATCGCACCTCTTATAGCTGCAACGAAATAATCTCAAATGCTCCGAAATGTCAGCTCAAACCTCTACGATTTTGATTCCAACCTGGGCACTCCTCGTCTCAGAAAATTCTCCTCCGCTAGGTTTATGTAGCGAACTTATTTATATCAACCATAAAAAAGCCTTTCTTTGCTTTTTCGACGGCTACGCGGCTTAACAGCAGGTAGACAATGCACCCATATTGCTTACTTTCTCGATGGCTTTTTATTCACATATATGTAGTGAGATTGCTCATGAAAACAATTTGATGGTAGGCCGTACGTTTCCTCGTGGCTTACCAGCACCTATTCGAAGCATCATCGACGGTCTTAACTGAAAATTCTACTTTGAAAATTCTACTTTGCTTAGTTTTGGAATATAGCAAAAGGTGTCCCATATTGCTTGATGGATCTAGCGACTATCTGCTCCTTTTAACAGGCTGAGCCGTTAATTGATCTGGATCAGTTGGTATTCGAAAAAAACTTTTGTTATATTCGCTTCTTAATTGATACTATCGGAACTTGCTCAGGCTCAACGACTACTGTATCCGGTTGTCCTCAACAAATGTGAGTTATTCTACAATCACCTCAAATAAATCAAAATTCGCGTTAACGGTTTTGATGGACTCGATTTCAGAAGCAAGCATTCAACTATTGATGAAGTGCTTGGAATCACTGACGTAATTGAGAAAGCTCTTACAGAAAGAAAGATTTATTCAACCGTATTTCCTGATGCCTTACCTTTTAGCTTATACATATAATATACAGCTAACGTATCTCGAGAATAGAGTATTCCGTGTCAGATACGGAAACGAGTCCTCGCATTTCAGAGAAACTTTAGTCGGCGTACCGCAAGGAAGTGTTGTCGACCCACTTCTATATCTCATATTTATCCGTGATATACCACAAGAAACTGCATTATAACTGCGATTTCTGGTGGTTTTTCTATACTAGCGTAGGTAAAACGATTGAAGAAACAACAGTCAAACTATTATAGATGCTGCTCTTAATAATGTAGATTAATAGATAAAGGGCTGGTAGAATGGAGGTTGTAATGCAACCAAATCTGTCCAAGTAAATTTGTTTTTAGAATATACCACCTTCATTACCAATACGGGAGTGTAAAAATTGGCTAAAGAAAAAACATTATCAAAACTCATGTTAGGAGAAGTTTCTGCTCGGGCGCCAGTTAAAGAATCTTCTCGTGTGAATCACAAAAAATCAAGAAAGGGGAGGCCTATCGCACTCTGCGCAACGATTTATTATTAGATATAATTTTCCTGCTCTCCTACCATCTTAAATGAACTAGAATTGAACTTAATTCTTACTTAATTCTTGGCTCAAACTTGCTGGTACAATATAAGCTTCCAAGCCATGCTTTGAAATGTGGTGGTACTTATAAATTTGGGTGGTGCTACAGTATAGGTTGATCTCGGCCTTAATCCACATGCTTCTCAAGTCAGCTCAGTTGTTTTGTACAGTTGTTTCGCACTCCCCATGAGAGGATCTCTGCTACATTTTCCTTCGGCGGTAGATACCAAGAATTTATAAGATAGAGCCTTGATGTCTATCTGCTTTATAAGCTCTAGCCATCTAAACCGATGAATTCTGACTGACCGTACAGGTGGGCCCCCGCCCAATTATCAAGGCTTCGCCCATCAATGACGTTGTCTAATAATAAAGCGGGGGTAGATTATTCTATAACTGGTCTTATCGAAAACATCCAGATTTTTTGCATGAATGGATGATACGATTTGACCAGTTACAAGTTGCCGGTCATAGGTCTTATTGGTAGGCTTGACCACCGGTAGTCCATACCAGGACTTAAAACACGGTACCATGGGAGTCAGGAGCCCCCCGGACTTCGGTCCGGGCCTGATTTGTTAGAGGTAGGCCCCCTTGTGGGAGTGTCATGGTGGCTGTGGTTTAAACCCAAATCGCGGGTACGGGTTTTCTTTTCTGTTTACCCATTGTAGAGTTGCAAATGAAGTACTGGGTGCTGCGACCCTAAGAGCAGCAAGAGGTTTTAGGTCGGCCTCGACTCATACCAAGGGTGGAATTTTTGCCTCCAACACAGTTCCGAATTGGTATCAAAATTTTTTGTGGCGAGCGATGGCAAGGCGTATCCTTGCTCCCTATGGGTGTATGGGCACCTCGTAAACATAAGGTCTTATGACAGGTGGTTTACGTTAAAAATCTAGGTACGTTCTGACCGTACAGGTGGGCCTCCACCCAATTATCAAGGCTTCGCCCATCAATGACGTTGTCTAATAAAAAGCGGGGGCAGAGCGTATTACTGGTCTTATCGTAAACATCTTCAGATGACGCCACCCAAGGTTGCTACGATTTGATCAGTTACAAGTTGCCGGTCATTGGTCTTGTTGGGGGCAGGACCACCGGTAGTCTCTACTAGGACTTAAATCGCGGTACCATGGGAGTCAAGAGCCCCCCGGATTTCGGTCCAAGCCTGACTTGGTGAGGTAGGCCCCCTTGTGGGAGCCTCATAGTGGCTGTGATTTAAACCCAAAACCGCGGGAAGAGTCTTCCTGTTGGTTAACCTAATGTAGAATTGCAATAAGTACTAGGTGCTGTGACCTTAAGAACAGCAAGAGGTTTTAGATCGGCCTCGATCCATACCAAGTGTGGAACTTGTACCTCCATCACAAGTTCTGCTTTGATATCTCAGGAAGGCGGCAGAGCGATGGCGAGGCGTATCCTTGCTCCCATGGATGTATGAGCATCCCGTAAACTTAAGTCTACATGACAGGTGTTTACGTTAAAAACTTAGAGACTATGACCGTACAGGTAAGATCTCATTCTCATACTCCGTCGATGCAGACAGGGTCTCCGATTACTCGGAACACTTTTCTCTCGACACCATCGTGCTCCTCCTAATCGTTTCTTTACAAAGTTTTTACTTCTGAGTCATAGACGAGGACTGGAGTGATCAATCTTCTGAGCCCAAAATAATAGCTATTAGCAAGAGTTACTCTTCGGATGGTCTTTAAGTTGATGTCGTTGCTTATACGAGTGTTAGCTGCGGAGCGCAGGTAGACAAAGTTCTTGACCATCTCGAGGGTACATCTATCAATTGTGAAAATTTGAGTGAGTTAGACTTCCTCAATTATAGAATGCACCTCGTTTTCCTTTATTTACCTCCAGACCCATTCTGCTCCAACACTCCCAAATGCATCACAAACAGCTCGCGGTGTTTTCTCGATAATATCTTTGCAACCCGCATAGGTAAATTTTTATAAAGGCTTTTGGAAGATGATGTCTCTGATACTAGCTTCTGAGTCACGCACAATTCCCTTAAGTACGATGTTAAGGAAATCACATGCCAGTGACATCAAAGGTCTTGGTAAAGTCATTATCAATATGACGAGCTTCGTAGACCATCATTTTGCAGTGCCGGATAAGTTTATCAAGGATGCTGCGTAGAATTTGTAGTAGGTGGTGGGTGTCGATTTGGAACTCGCGGGTTTTTCTCAACTTCCGTCATAATGTAAAAACTTGGTCAATGGTTGACATTATGGGCCTGAAACCACACTGAGAACGACCAAACAGTTGGTTGAAAAATAGTTTAAGGCGATTTTATAGTACGGCAGAGAAGATGATATTGGCGATGTTGAAGAGGCTGATGCCTCTATGGGTGCTGACTAGTGGGCTTCCTTTCTTAAGGATTGAGCATACAATGTTGCGGTTCCGCCCATTTGGTTAACCTCACGTCTTTGATGTAGAATGGCTCGTTCCGCAGCGTTGATTATTATCGCCGTTTATCAGTCTGAAGAAAAGGCACTTTCAAACCTTCAGCACTGACTGCGCTATCTCTAGGTTCCCTCCCTTGTTTATACTTTGTTGATCTTGCATATTTTTTTAACATTCTGGTAATATTTCTGGTATAACATCTCTCGGTTCCCTCGGCCTTGCGCGCGTTTCGAATTCCTTCTACTTCCTCCTGAGAAGCTGAACTTCGACCTTTCAATTTTGCTCGTAGAGCTCACGGGTCATTCTAATCCTTCTTCACAGCTGCTTTCTTTACTTTCTTTACTTTCTGTCTATGTGCATGGGCTAGTCGACAGTAATTTTCAAGTGATCGAAAGAAACCTAGCACATAGGAGGTGGCTTATTTGATAGCAGCTTTGATCGGCAAAGGAAAGCCCTGACGTTTTCTTGCGATTGGAGCGTTTTGATAACAAACCTCCTCACAGTATTAGTTTGTGACATTAGAGGTGTGCGGATACCTTTACCACAATAAAGTAGTTGTCCGAATCAATGTGGGTCCCTCGGAACATTCAGAATTTCGGAGGCATCGCCCTGGGTTGATCGCAATGTTATCAACCTTGTCGATGGTAGATTGATCAAGAGAAAGTCAGGTCTCCTCAATGATGTCCAGGGATGAAAACGGCATGCTTATTACTATGGCATTTCACCCAGAAGGTAAGCCGACAAAGATGCCTTCCTTTGCGTTAATATCACTTCTAACAATTTTAACATCAAGCTCATCTTTCGAGGAACTCATAACAGCAATCCTTGGTGTCATTGCGTTTCTTCTCCGTTTGGGCTGATACTGGCGATTTTGTCATTGATGCGCTCGTTAACACTCATTAACCGAAACTCAAGGCTTCTTGCCTGGGTCTGCCTCTAAGAGGAGTATCCAGTAGCCGTTTCTTACGTTCTCGTTACCAATAATCTTTGTATATGTTACAGCCTTTCATTAATTTACATCCCATTCCAGCGTCCTCCTGAGGTATTGGTTACATCTTTATTTGCTTTATAGGCACTCATGAGTTATTCGGCTGCACGTGGTCTGTTAATAGATCCAACATTCATCATGCAGTTTGGGACGTTTTTTAACCAAACACATATTTATTCAACTGCAGGGGAGGTGACCCACTAAGTAACTGCCAATCTAAAAGGCAAAACTCTTTCTGACATCCTTCGGAGGTATGAAGTAAGTGCTACTATTGACATAGTTTGAATTATTACGCCACCATAAACTCTGACAGCTATTTCTGAAGCCCCTTTCGGACCTGGAATTTGATGTCAAAGTACCCCTGAAAGAGGATTATTAGGTCAAGATGTTGGATGTACTTACCACCGCTGAGTGCTTCTACTATTCCTTTATCCAACTGGCTTAGCTTGTAGTTTTATCCTTCACATATTAAAGTTTCCAAGTGAAATTACAAGGAAGTAGAGCAACTACTTGACACCAACTTGAATTGCCTGTCCTTACCCATGTTATAGGCAGTCAGTAGTCTCCTGTGTCAAAATTCTGTAGCATTTTAGTTCTTGCGAAACCAAGGCCCAACTTCTCTAAGCTTGACGTTGATTTTATACCTTCGTTGGGAAGGTACATCACACACCAAACAAAACTAATAGTAGCAATTTAAATAAAAAGTTGGCTTATGTCTTAGCACAAGGATGTTCATCTGTTGGAAAGTTCCGCAGTTGTCATGTATCTTTTAATACAGAAAAGTTCCCACGATTTATGTCATTTAATAAAGCTTCCGCATGTCTCCTTGCGTCACATCCAACACTCACTGTCTTCTCGTAATAGTTCTTCTCAGCTGCAAATTACACTTCGCACTAACTACACACACGGCTTGAAGGAAACTCATCACGCAAGACACAAATTAATATTCTCAGTCCGTTTACCACGGAAGCAATTTTTTGCCATCACAATAAATTACAACAATAAAATATTTTTTTTCATCCGCCATAGAATAAAGCAATCCCTGCTCTAGAGATCCTATCTACTGTATTCACTGAATTTCCTTCACCTGTAACCATAGTTCGTAGTGGAGCAAAAAAAAGGGAGCAACAAAAGGATGGCGAGACACACATGCGAGCATGCTTCTTAAACACATACGAGTATGTACACACATAGTCGTATACAACAAATGTTTTTATGAAGAAAAATTACCACGTCCTCGGATGACAAAATGAAAAAGGTCCCGTTCATATGGATTCACACTGCAAATGGCTGACATCCGGAAATATTCAAATTGGACGAGGTAAGGAAGGAAAATCACTCTCAAATCAACGCCGACACCTTCATATTAAACCTAAAGGCCCACATACATAGATGCAGAGTGAAAAAGAGTTTGAGGTTAGGCGTGTTGATTTGTTCGCTCATCAATTGATTTTATTTTCACGTCATTTCGGTTAGATCCTTCAATTACACTTTTCTTTTGTATTGGCCCAATTTCCCGATTGACAAGGTGACAGGTTCGAAGTGGATTCGCCCGAATATCAAATTAAGGACATGCTTTTTGGGTTACAGGTTAAACGTAAAACTGGGATGTTTTATAATCTATCTACGTATCCTTTGCGTGGTGAATTTAAATTTACCCAAATCAATATGTTATTTCCTGAGAGTCGGTCGCCTGTGATTTTTCGTGGCAACAAAAATTGTTTATTTAATCGGAAGGGGGGTCTGGATTCGGGTTGTTGTATGCAGAACCTGTATAATTTTCGGGAGTAGTATGGCAATACAAATCTGGCGTAATTTAGGAGAGTATGTTTATGGAATAAGTAATTCGTTCTGGAAATATTGATTCAATTGAATAAATGCGCGGAAAACGTGCAGAAATATGTACGCTGCAATTGGTGGATGATGTCGAAGGATCTTATCTAAATAAAAATGTGAATAACGGTTTGGTTTGTATATCTGACATGTGGAAAAAATCAAAAAATAGTGTAACAAGGCATATCTTCAAATCTTCATTGAAGATACGTTACTCGTACTTTACTCTTCAATGAGATAACAAAAAATGTCCTTCCTAGCTTTTCACTTGGACCTTGCAAGATCACCAATAATTTTTGATATTTGTTTGACCCCTTTGCTGATATATTTTCCAGAAGTTATAACAGAAATTTGCAAAGATAAATACTCTTAAGTAAATCAATGTTGCAGGTAGCCATCAAAAGGGGCAATTCCTTAATTCAAGGTCATTTGGCTTGAAATTTAGCTAGCAGAAGGGTAGACATGTGGCCAACAACTGAGTACGGGGCAGATATGTTGAAAACATACGAATAGCAGACCTCTCTGCTGAAGAAATTTCATTCAGAGAAAAGAGATTGATTGAGGTGCGGATCAACTCGGAACATCCTTACTGCGACGAGGCAAGACGGACTTTGTATTAGATGCTGACAAGCAAAAAGGAAGTCAAAAACATTTTGAGGCATTTTGAAAGATTGTAAGTGTATTAGAGTCAGTCCAAGGAAGTCCTTGTGATACAAATCAGATAAATATTTTCCATAGTGCTTCTAAACATAGTATGTGAGTAGATCTGGCTGGCGTATCCAAAGAAAAGCTGAAGAAAATTTATATAAAGGACGAAGACTAACAGTGGGGTTGCATTTTCTTATGATGTTATCTATGCGGGTATAGTAGTTCAGTTTGATGTCACAGATAACACTCTAACCGGTCGAAATTGTATCTTTTCGAGCTTTTGTATGGAGCGAGATTACGTAATACCTTTTCTTGAGAGACGCCTTAAAAAACAAAGTCAACCATACTATATTGGTCTCATTGCCATCCGTATAAGATACATCTCTGGTATTTTGAATGCGCGAGTGTTTTGAGGAACCAACATCCAAACCATCATATCAACTAGGAGCATTTTGTACCCAATATACAAAATATTGCTATGTTGCAGCACCTATCAAAGCTACCCATGATATTCAGCTGTCATGCCATTTCACCATGCATCGTTTTAATCTTGCTCAGTTGTAAGCATGAGGTCGGTCGTCATCATGGCTTCAGTGTGGAGGCAATTCGTCGCACCATGGAAAAGTTTCAGCGTGAGACTTTTGGGTCGGAAGCCACCAACTAGACAGAAATTGGTGCAACATGAAGAAAGCAGCCGAGGTGGCCGTTTTGCTATTTAAATGCTTTTTCCCCATCGTTCTTGTCTGGTCACCCTATTTTATCCAATTGTTTTCCTGTGTATCGTTTATCCTATTGGGTCTATAACTTCGTGCGGTTTGCTAAGAGATGGTGTAACTTGTATTATTCCATTGTTATTATTCCATTGGAACATGCGTTGGAAAGCTACTGTCATTGTACGTCATTTCAGTATATGTCATTCATTTGAAGCGTAACCAACAATAATTTTTTTTCACTCAAATATGTCGAACTTTGTGCCTGAAAAAGTGTTTTTGAGGGGAGTTCTTTTTGATTACTTTAATATGAAGAAATCTGCTGCCGAAAGTCATCGTATTTTGGTGGAAGTTTATGGTGAACATGCGCTAGCTGAGCGAACGTGCCAAAAGTGGTTTGCATGATTTAAAAGTGGTGATTTTGGCTTGGAAGATGATGAACGTCCTGGGCAGCCAAAAAAGTTTGAAGATGAAGAACTGGAAGCATTACTCTATGAAGATTGTTGCCAAACACAAGATGTGTGCTTTAAAAGCAGCTGGATATATTCAAAAGCAAGGAAATTGGGTTCCACATGAACTCAAGCCGAGAGACGTCGAAAGGCGGTTTTGCATGTCCGAAATGCTGCTGGAACGCCATAAAAGGAAGTCATTTTTGCATCGGATTGTTACTGGTGATGAAAAATGGATCCATTACGACAACCCCAAGTGCAAAAAATCATATGTGAAACCCGGCCAACCAGCCAAATCAACGGCAAAGCCGAATATCCATGGCGCGAAGGTAATGCTCTGTATTTGGTGGGATCAGATGGGTGTGCTGTATTATGAGCTGCTAAAACCGGGTGAAACCATCAATGGACAACGCTACCGGACACAATTAATCCGTTTGAAAAACGCCCGGAATATGCGACCAGACACGTGGCAATAATTTTCCATCATGACAACGCTCGGCCCCACGTTGCTATTCCGGTTAAGAACTATTTGGAAAACAGTGGATGGGAAGTCTTACCCCACCCGACTTATAGCCCAGACCTTGCCCCTTCTGACTACCATTTGTTCCGGTCGATGCAGAACGCCCTCACTGAAATATGGTTCACATCAGAGCAGAATATCAAAAATTGGCTTGATTCATTCTTGGCTGCTAAGCCGGCGCAGTTCTTTTGGGATGGGATCCACAAATTGCCAGAAAGATGGGAAAAAGTCATAACTTCAGATGGGCAATACTTTGAATAATATTATTGGGCATGTTTTTCTTAAATAAACGTTCAAATTTTGAAAAAAAAACCGCACGAATTAAGTAAATTGTCAGGCTATCGGGAACATAATACTCGTAGCAGGATGTACAATATTTGGATTCGTTGAAACTCGTTTTCGTCACACATCTGACAAGGTTCCATATATATCCTTGGATGGGCTCATCATATGAATATTGGTCCCAAAAATATCAAAAAACTTAGCTAAAACTTCCTCAATGGCAAAAACCTTGTATTGCGTCTACAAGTAAGTTTCTAGCGTTTTTTTCCAAAATTTAAAGTTTTATTATGAAAACATAGTTACAATGCTTTATTCAAAGTATCGTCCATCGGAAGCTACAACTTTCCCCCATCTTTCTGGCAATTTATGAATTCCAGACCAAACAAATTTCTCGTCTTTCGAGCCCAAGAACGTATCGAGCCAATTTTTGATTTCCTCTACTGAGCTGAAGCGTATTCCCGTAAGAGCGTTCTGCATCAAACGAAACAAGTGGCAGTCACATGGTGCCAAGTCTAGACTGTAAGACGGGTGAGGCAGAATTTCCCATCCACTATTTTCCAAATAGTTTTTCACCGAAACCGCAACATGTGGCCGAGCGTTGTCGTGATGAAAAATGACGGACTCATGCCTGGTCTCATATTCTGGCCGTTTTTCTTTTAATGCCCGCTTCAAACGAATTAGTTGGGTTCGATATAATGGTCCTTTAATAGTTTCACCACTCGGAAGCAGTTCGTAGTATACGACACCCTTTTGATCCCACCATATGCAGAGCATGACCTTATTCACGTGAATATTTCGTTTCGGCGTCGATTGGGCGGGCTCGCCGGGCTTTGTATACGATTCTCTGCGTTTAGGATTATCATAATAAATCCATTTCTCATCACCAGTGACAATACGATGCAAAAATGATTTATTTTTATACCGCTGCAGTAACATTTCGGACATGCAAAATCGCCGTTCGACGTCTCTTGGCTTCAATTCGTACGGCACCCAGTTTCCAACCTTTTGAATGAATCCCAGTGCTTTTAGGCGCAGGGAAACGGCTTGTTGCGTGACGCCCAATGATGCAGCAAGTTCTTCTTGAATCTGACATGGATCCTCATCCAGTAAAGCGTCCAATTCCTCGTCTTCAAAACTTTTCGGCTTTCCGAGGCGATCTTTGTCTTCAACTCCAAAATCACCACTTTTGAACCGTTTGAACCACTCGCGGCACGTCGATTCACCAATACATTCCGCCCCATAAGTTTCCGAAAGCAAACGATAGGCCTCAGCCGCACTTTTCTTCATATTAAAGAATAAAAGCAGCGCTTCCCGCAAATGACGTTTATTTGGCTGGAAACTTGCCATCATAAAATGTACGACACCGATAGAACTGCTCAAATATAACGCTGCAAAGTTGTTGAGAGATACAAAACCTACAAATAAAACACATGGGGTCTGACATTTCTGCCCGGGATCCACTGGTGGCGCCATCTCTGACAAACGCTGGAAACTTACTTGTAGACCCAATAGATATCTATTATAGCCACAGGTGATCAGACATGTGCACCGTGTGGCAGCGGCTTGTAGAATAATGCCGCGGTTAGTTAGCCTGTTTGTCGTAAAAGGCGACTAAATGGGAAAAAATTGTATTGCCGCACTTTAACACCTAAGATGAACTTGAGGCTAGGTCACCTTGAGCGCCTGGATACTAGTGTACCAGCCTGGAAAGTTTTTGACACCAGCGGCGTGGGGCAATGCATTAGACGACGACCTCATCTTACGTAGCGCACACAGGCACGTGGAAAGTAATCTCAGTCAACTTCGTGTGGACAACTGGAGGCAGCTGGCAAAATACCGCGATAGCGGGAGAGGCATGTTAGTGAAAGCCCTGATCCCCTCCCGAACTTAAGCACCATCCAAGCAAGTGAGTAAGTAAGAGCGCAGTTTTTGAAGTTGTGTCTGATTTGTAATTGGTGGTGCTCTAAATAATTCTTTTTTTGATAAATAAAACCAACAGCAAAGTCACATTTTTTTGTCGACCTGATAAGCATTTGACGTCGCTTAAGGTAAGCAGGAATTTCGCTGTTTTTATTATTACCATGTCATTGCCGTAAGTATTGAATTTTATTCGTCCGTGCTTAGTTTAACTACCTGTGACTACTCTCCTCCCTGGGGAGTACCACGCTTCGAGTTATTGTAAATCAATTTCCGTGTAGATCCACTGCAACACCTTTGCTGCATAGTAAACTGGAAACCCGCTTGGTTGTCATCTGAGTTTCCTTTAGGCTTTAAAGTGCTGTAGAAAATGCCTGCTTTTTGAGGTTGTCATAAAAAGGTCCAATACAACAACTATATTAAGAGCTGTCTTCAACATCGCAAAAGGACAAGATCAGGCTCTTCTTAGTTATGCTTGGTGGAATAAAACTTGGCAATACTACGATTTCTGTGGCTCAGCAAAGTAAGTGTGGTGTTCAATAAAGCAAGCTTCGGGTAATCTAAGAAAAATGATAAACTAATTTTATCATGTCAGGCGGGCGCCAATGTCTTACAGGTATCTGCATGGCCCGATCCCGGCAAAAGGGATTTAAATTCCCATTTTGCAGGATTTAGGCGATCACTCGACTTCGTCGCTCCGCGAAGAGTATGTCAACAACTGTCAGGCGGGCGCCTGACAAAATTCAAAAACCCATTTTTTGTAGATCAGGGGGCTTTACTCCCCCACAGGTGGTTCAGCCATTTTTCTACGTATATACACAATATCCAGATTTCCAAGTTCGATATCTATCTATTACCCGAGGTCTACTTTATTGAAAACCAAACTTACTGTACGGCGCAACAGGAATCTTAGCATCCGCTAAAACTTTAACCATAGCCAATATGTTGAGGTAGGTAAATGTAATCTAGACAATTGCAGGATACAAACAAATAAGCAATGGAGTGCTAAACTCCGCAAGAGCATGGAATAATTGCGTCGATGTTTTTGACCAATAATCGATCGGTGGTATTAGCGCAGCGTGATTTCCTAATCGTGTCGCGCCAACTGGGCAAACATTCCGACGTCTAGCTACTCGACTCGAACAGAGTGGAACCACAGGAAACCATGTAGGGTGTGGCCGCCACCGGACTGGTCGTTCAGTCGAGAATATCGCAGCTGTGGCTGCCTATGTCGCTTAGAATGAAGAAACATCAACCAGACAACGGGCCACGCAATTTGGCATCACCAGACGAACCCTAAAGCGAATTTTATTGAAAGACATACACATGTTCCTGTGAAAAGTGCAAACAGTGCATCAGTTATTGCCCCCTGACCGTGTGAATTTTGAAAATTGAGGCGATTTCCACTTAAGCGGTTACGTCAATAAGCAAAATCTTCATTTCTGGGGCACTGAAAATCCGCGTGTGATGCATGATGAGCTATTACATCTACTCAAAGCCACTGTGTGATGCGGCGTTCATGCGGGAGTTATTGGGCCGTATTTTTTTGAGGACGCCATCGGAAATACGGCCACTGTTACTGGCGAATGCTACAGGGCCATGATAAACGACTTCTTATTGCCGGCATTGGATGAACGGGGCTTGGTGAACATGTGGTTTCAACAAGATGGTGCAACCGCACATACAGCACGAGCCGCAATGGATATTGTGAAGGAAGCGTTTCATGGTAACGTAATCTCCCGTTTTGGTGATTTGGCATGGCCAGCAAGATCGCCCGATTTAACCATTGCAGACTTCTTTCTTTGGGGCTACTTGAAGTCGCGGGTTTATGCCAACAAGCCTCAGACAATCGTAGCCCTAAGGGAGAATATTCAACAGGAATGCGAACAGTTATCACCGGAAATCGTGCGGAAAGTCATGGAAAATGCGATAAAACGGGCACAAGTGTGTATCAAAACTGGCGGGAGACATCTTTACACTTAACAGAAGCAATTGTAAAGGTGCAAGTAAAGATTTCCATCACTCAAAATCATTTTTTTTATTTAGTAAAAAAGTAATTCAAAAACAGAATTGGATGATTAATTTTGCGCCTCCTTTTAAACAGTACATATTGCTTCGTCGTCTTATTTAGTTGTCAAAACTTGACATCAAATCACGACCTTCATAAGGCTTCTGCCGCAAGAAAATCTTTCGGATATTCTATGTCAAAAAGGCTTCTATGTCCTGGTTAACATAAAAGTTCTTGAGTCTCACACTGGTTCTGGGCGCTTTTTGAATAAATCGACAACAAGTAACTACTCCGTTAGATATCAGTTATACTGGCAGTGTCAGAACATTAGAACTCTATTGACATTAACTATCTTACATTCTGGCCCACAGCCATTTTTCTTTCAAATGATGTCAAGGTGGGCTTGCTACTTCCCACAACCATCTTCCCATGCTTAATATTTCAACAGCTGTCGCGTCGAAAAGTAGATTATTGTAAAGCTGTGCCTTAAAGAGTAGTACGTCTTCCTTATAGCAACAAGCTACAGATTTATGCAGATGTAAAGGTGACAGGTTAGATAGCTATTAAAGCAAATCAGTAACAGACTTTCACAGATTTGTAGGCATCTCCAAAAACGTATAAGTATCCGTATCCAAATGGAGGAGTATCGACATAATTGACGATTTCTCTGTACAACTGTTTATCGCCAAAACCAGAGTGGGTTGTACCAAACAAGTATCTATACCTTGTCTTACGTCGTGCCGTGTGATTATTCCACCTGCATGCTTTTCAATCGGAGGGAGATATTTAATAGGAGTAATTGCTTACATTCACCAGCAACCTAACAGGCGGTAGCTTGGTACAGGATATGATACCTTTAGCGCCAACTGTAGTAGTTGAAATATAACATGTCTTTGAATCAGAACAGACTAAATATTTACATAAATGCTAAATGCGACCGACTCTTTGATAACCAAATATGCAAATATCCTATCTACTAGTTACTCGTATATTCACATCAGGAAAAAGCATTTTAAAAAATGTTGGCAGCTTCATTCGTCATAGCAGCTACAAGTAGAATCATTCTATACATATAACATGAAGAAAGGAAATACATATTATGGAAAGCAGCTGTAAAAGCACATCCACATATATTCACATGAATATTGGAAAAACGTTCCATCATTTCTTGTTCCCTAGAGCGTATACGTTATATTTTCAGCTGCTAACAATTTGCAAACTTCCCACAAATATAGAAAGATACTTTCCAAAGTATCATCACCAATTAAATGATATCTAGGATGCACCCCCGGGTAATTGAATTTTAAAATCTTTTCCTGACTTCACCAACTCGGCAACGTATCTTCTCCACTTCGTTTATCTCCTCTACTAAAAATAAAAATAAATAAAAGGCAAAAGCAATAATAAATTTTGTTTCCTTCCCTTAATTGAGATTAATCCGTGGTAATATTCTGAGGCAAATTCTAGGATTTTCATGATTACTGCTATATCATAATTTTTAATTAAAAAAAAAAAAACTGGTGTCTCCCCGAAGATCGAATCAGGCCGAAGAGTCGAAGAATATATGTACTCGTACATGTACTCGTATAAATCAGTCGATTTGAAATCACAGAAAGATCAAGTAATTGAATTAACTAATTAATGAAGAGTAGATAATTTGGGATATGGTAAGCAAGCAAATGGCGTTATGGTGGTAATTAGTCACAGAGTTAAATTAGGTATATGCCAACTAGAGCATTAAAAAGACATGAAACAGTCAGTGATGGCAATAAATGCTTGTTGGAAAGTTTTCCCGGTGCCAGAGTGTTGATTATGTAATTAATTAGATTAATACAATAGAAAAAAGTTTTACGGCTGATTGTATCTCTAATACAAATTGTAGAAAATATTGCTCCTAAAAGCGAACTCAAGGATAATTAGGATGACAATTTATTCAACAAACGTGTCCCAATTCAAAACAAAAACTAAACTAACAGATAGAGTTGCTAATGACTTTCTGGATAAAGCTTCTTATTTGTACATTATTATGGGAAAGGAACAAGGATTTGGTGGTACGTTGGAATAATGATTTTTAGTTTATTGTTAGTCCCTTGATGTAGAGCAACTGCAAATACATACAGCACATCTGTGCTTGGGTGAAGGCATCTTACTGCATTTCAAAGCAGATGATCCAAAATTCTGAGGAAAAACGGATGGTAAACCTTGTACTAACGAGGAAACTTCGTTGACTCCTTTATTTAAATCTGGAACTGCGCTATGATAAAATAGATTCTGCCAAAGGGCCGATGATAAGCAATTCGTAGGGCACAAGTAATCATTCCACTTCCGTTTTCCGCTAGTGGCGGTAAAGTTTTTGTCATATTATTTCGGGATCTACACAAACTTCTTGAATTAGCATGGATAGCCCCACGTAACTGTGAGATAGAGAAACGGTGGCTTAAAACGAAAGATTCGTAATTACTTCGATCACTTTTCCGAGAATTTAAAGCCATGTCTCTCGGATGGTGCTGTCGATGTTGGCTTCCAAGGCTGCAATCGTTGGTGGCTTTTCCTCATAGACCAACGACTTCAAATTTGAAAACCCTCAAAAAATTTAGTTTTAATTTTGGTGGGGGCTGAGGCCCCCATTTATTGGCTTAATACAAGCTTAATCTAACTTAAAAACTAACAGAAAGGCTTAAGAGCTAGTGACCAAGGAAGTGATAGAGGAAATCTTGTTTAAGACGAGGAGTACTCAGGTGGAAATGAAAAAGGGAGAGGTTCGAGTTGAGTTTTCGGAGCATTCGGGAGATAGGTTCGTTGGAGCCATAAGAGGTGCGGTGGACCGGTAGATAGAACAGACGGGGACAACGTAGATTGCGGGGGTTGGTATTGAAGGAAATGGAGTTCAAAATGGATGCACAGTCGATGGAACCTGAGAGAAGACGATGAATGAAAAGAACGTCAGCAATATTCCTACGTTCTTCTAACGAATTCATATTGTTTGAGGCGGTCTTGGTAGGGAGGTAAGATTAAAGGGTCGTTCCATGGCAAGCCACGGAGGGCAAATCGGAGGAATCGACGTTGAATACCCTCGATTCGGGAAACATAAACCCTGTGAAAGGGGGACCAAGCTTGACTGGCATATCCAAGCATTGGGCGAACAAATGTAACACAGAGAGATCTGGTTACATACGAGTTGGAAAATTCCTTGGACCATCGTTTAATAAAGCCAAGTGATGAGGATCATCTTATCGATATGCGAACGGAAATTAAGCTCACTGTCGAATAATATGCCAAGGTCTTGGAAAGACTGAACCAGGGGAATTGCTTTACCGTGGAGAAAATAAAGTCGGGGAGGAGACGGGTTGCATTTACGTGAGAAGGTTATAAATTGACATTTGGCTATATTAAGTTCTAGGCAGTTTTTGAGGCACCAGATTGAAAACCGATCAAGGTCTTCTTGAAGAAGGGCAGAGTCCTGGGGAGAGGAAATAGATTTAAAAAATTTTGTGTCGTCAGAGTAAAGGGAGAGGGAGGAGTGCTTAATGACACTCTCAACATCGTTGATAGTAAGAATGAAGAGAAGAGGGCCAAGATGACTGCCTTGTGGAACTCCAGATGAGGCCAGGAATGGAACTGAAAGGGCGGATCTAAACCGAACACAATAATATCGGTTTACCAGGTAAACAGACATCTATTTTAAAAAGAGAGGCTCAAAGCCGAGAGCAGGCAATTTGAAAAGAATCAATTTATGAGATATCTTATCAAATGCTTTAGTGAAATCAGTTGCGATAACATCGATTTCTTTGCCATTTTCTAAGGCTGAGAGAGCAAAAGACACGAATTCAACTAGATTTGTGGTAGTTGACCGCCCTTTTATAAAACCATGTTGTCGGGGGGAAATAAAAGGCTTGCATTTGAAGCTTAAGGCTTCGTATAAAATGCTTTCAAAGAGTTTGGGTATATGAGAGAGTTTAGCAATGGGACGACAGTTGGTAACTTCATGTTTAGATCCCTTTTTGTGTATCGGGATTATAAAAGAGGTCTTCCAAATCTGGGGAAATTCTCCCTGTGTAAGAGATAGACTGAAAAGGTAGGAAAGGGGTAGAGACAGGTTGGAAGAGCATTTTTTAAGAAATACGGCGGGGCCAGGTACAAATTCATCTTTAAGATTTTGTAACTTTTCTTCAATAACTGCAGGATCGAAATTTTGAGTGAGAAAGGGACCAATAGAGAAATTTGGTAGATCATTGAAGTAAGGGGGATCTGGTACGAAGGAGTTGTTGGCAAATGATTGCTTGAAAAATGTAGCAAAAAAGTTGGCGATGGTAGGAGGATCACATGAAGTTTTGGTTTCGAAAGCGAGGGAGGAAGGATAACCATCAGTCTTACTTTTGCAATTGACAAATTGAAAAAAGGACTTGGGGTCATTTATGAGATTGGTTTGCGCACTATTCAGGTAGCGCTGATAGAGAGAGTTATAGAGTTCAATGAAATGAAGACATGTACCTAGATAATTTGAATAGTCGGAAGAAGAGTGGGTGCGAAGGAATACCGCCCATAACTTGTTTCTTTTGTTTCGTAGAGAGCGAAGTCTACGATTATACCAAGGAGGGGATGTAGAAGAAGTTTTATGGCGGGAGTAAGGCACATAAAGGGAGATGGATTTGAATATTTCTCTGTAAAAAATGGAGAGGGCATCAACCAGAGATAGATTGGTAAACTCAAAAGAAGCACTGCTTAGATACTCGTAGGTATTAATTTTACGGAAATTAGCTTTGTGAAAATTGTAAGAAAATAGAACTGCGGGGGGAGGCGACTGAAGGGGAGAGTTGTGGAAAAATGAGAGAAGAAGTGGAGGATGAAAGTTATCAATAGTTGAAAGAGATAGGGGACAACACGATACTGAGGAGTTGATGGGATCAGTTGTGAAGATAAGGTCTAATTGCCTTTCCATATAGTTGGAAACGCCACTGACTTGGCATAGACTAGAGTCTGTTAGCCGATCTAAGAATAGGCATTCCTTAGTAGAAATGGGATTGGAAGCGATGAAAAAAGATAGGTCTTCAGATGGAGTCCATTTCAGCTGAGGCAGATTAAAATCGCCGAAGATAATGATATCATCAAGCGATTCTGATAAGTCGATCAAATTGTCAATTGCTGCAATAGCAAGTTGGTAGGATTCGATAGGTTGCGCCGGAAGAATGTAACAACACATAACGTACAAGCATCTGCGAGTGAGGGTTATTTTAACCGACACAAAGTCGAGCTTAGGAGAGGATGATGTTGCAACGAGAGAGGAGTCCAAGCTGTTGTGAATAGCCAGTAGGACACCTCGACAAGGGGATTCAATCAAGGGGGGTGCGCGATCATCATCCCGAAAAACATTAAAAGAAGGAGGGAATAACTCTTGGTTTTTTATGTTGGGGATAAGATTAGTTTCGGTCAGAGCATAGATATCAAATGGGAGAGCATGAGATTGGCGGAAAACAGCGTGGGTTTTAGAACGGAGTCCTCTTACGTTCTGGTAATAGGTGAGAGGGAGGTTTTTGCATCACTTTTTAGGGTCGAAAAAATTTATCATGGTCAAGTCGACTGCGTTGGAGATGACTGAGACTCTTTTAAAGTGTACATAGTGGCGAAGAGCGGCAAGGTCGTCTGCAACTTTTTGGGGGGGGGGGGCGTATTGAAAATCTCGTGATACTTTGTATAAAGTTTCCTGAGACGGGTAACGTCGGTAGGGAAGCTTTCCTGCTGGATGGAAACTATGATGCTTGGTTTTGTTTTACCCTCGTAGCACACCGAGTCGGATTTATCGTGCAGATAAGCGAGATATAGACGTATATTCTCATATATCTTTTTATCTCTAAGCCTAGAGAGCGCATAGCGACATTCGGTGGTATCGCTAGTTTGCTGCGTTAATTTAACAGTGATTGGCGAAAGGGGGTCAATAGAAGAGGGAGTGGTTAATGAGTTTGGTGTCGCAACCGCTGGTTTTTCTGAAATATGGTTTAAAATGTGAGAACTGATGAAATTGGGATACTTAGTTCCAGTTCTGAGGTCGAAATTAGGGAAAGGCGTGTGTGTTAGGGGATGAGTGGTGGGAGTTTGAGTGGCAGGAGTTTGAGTGGCAGGAGTTTGAGTTGTAGGGGTTATGTCGAAAGAGACACGTTGACGTTGGGGCTTGATTTGGGGTGGAATAGGGGGAGTTGGAGTTTGGGTGGGAGGCTTAAAATTAGGAAAAATTGTTGTTTTAAAACTCCAATTGGAGCTGGGTTTGTTGTGGGAAGAGGAGGTGGGTTTTGGCAAATTGGATTTATTTACTAACTTATTTGTTGGTTTAGGTATAACGGACTGCTTGGCTTTATCCTGCTTCTTGGGCGTATTTTCCAACCATTTGCAGACACGCATCTTTCCAAGATTGAAATTGTTGCTGGCAGGATTATGGAATAACCATTCGTATTTGGTTGGAAGATTGAGCTTGAAGCTGCGCTTGCTTCTGTGGTGAGATGTAGGAAGCAAATTGCAGTGGCTAATTTCTTTTTGAAGAAGTTTGAGATCCAATCAACATCAGCGTTTGGGGGGGCGCCTATTCGGAAGGTGTCCAAGTTGAATTAAAATGATTGATAAGCTTCCGTGGGGCAGCGATTGGAGGAGCTGACATAGAAATATTTTCTGCTGTTAAGTTGGAAGAAACTTCGCAGGAATCAGTGGGTTGAACCGTCCGCAGATGACTTATATGTGGGGGTGAGCGTGAATCCACTTCAGGTTCCATTAATTCAGCCATGAGCGATGTATTGTAGGGAACATTCTGGTAAGGCTGCGGCAAGTTTTGTGTATCAACGATTTTGCTGTTGATTGTAGCGATATGATGTTCAATATCGCATACGAGGGATCGAGTCGCAGTAAGTTCGTCGCCGACATCGTTCACTTTATCGAAGAGAATCATGGGATCACAGTGTTTGGGACAGAGTTGTTTGTGTGACGAGGACTGTAAATGAATGTCTATGTAGTCACGCAGGGAGTTTATCATCTCGCAGGTTTTTTGGTTGGAGATAACCTGCGCAGAACACATAGCTTTAATGTCAATCAACACTTTATCGAGGTGACGTAAGGGAGTTTCTTCATTCCTGGATCTGCCGGAGTCTAACTCGATAAGACCCGCAATTTGTTTGTCCATGTACTTTACTTTTGATTTTATTACATCGGCTGAGTTCTGCACTGAGTTACGTAACTCTTCAACACTTTTAACACTGTTTTCTATTACCCAAATTTTATCCGTAATCTTTTTGGCGAGTGCGTCCTGGTAGGAGTCATTTCAATTTTATTGCCAAAAGCACGTGTGAAAGTGAGATACTCTTACACTCATCACAGAAGAAAAGTAGGTTATCGGAAAATTCTTTAATAAACACCATGTTTCTTTTATTTAACCCGACACAAACGGCATGAAAGGCGTTCCCACAAATGCCCTTGCAAGCTACCCAGTCAGCATTGCTGTCATCGATTACACAATTGGCAATTCCGCAAGACATATTCAAATTGGTTGTGTAGGTCAGTGAGAGTATAGATATAGGTCGAGTTATTTTTTTTTTGTAGATAGGGGCTTTTATTTGCACTGAAATCTGCCAGTAGACAAAAAAAAATAATGAATTCGAGCACTGGGGGTTATTAACCGGAAAATGCAATTTAACGAGATTTATAACTGAAAATTGAACAGGTGAATAGGGAGAACAAAAAAAACACGTCTAACTGGTTTGAGTCGCAATGAACAATGTCCATTGTCCAGTGACAACACACGATTTTGAACGCCGGGCCACAGGTCCAGTTCTTGAAATTATGTAGTCATCAAACACTACCTTAACTTAGTACCTGCAGTTCCCTGTGGCTGTGGCTCGATACGTCATTTAGAATGGTAACGTTTAAAATACTCAGGATGCAGATCTTCCTGGTACTTTTCGCACAAATCAACGTTTTAATCTTACGAACCTTACAGCGATTCCGTTTGTCCAAGTCGTGCCTGATAATAAGGTGCCCAATCTTGTCAATGCGTGAAGAAGAAGATATTGAAGCTGCAAGAGGGCCTCGATTTATGCACGGTTGGGCTACTTCGTCATTTGTTTCAAATTTCAACAACTGTCTCACAATATCGGAAAGGTGGTCTAACTGGGGAAGTTTGGTCTCATTCACGCGGTTGAAAATTTTCATTGAATTTACTGCATTACTCAGTAAATTTATAAATAACGGCCACCACTACTTCTTACTCCTGATTCGAACACGGTGGTTCGTCACTCCGTTGTCATGCAAATCGACACCACCCATGTGGCGATTATAATGGGAAATCATTGTTGGTTGTGGAACCGAAACTTTCTCCTTTTTGGCTTTGGAAAATCTTTTCACATGTTGCAATGGATAAACACTATCAAAATTACTTGCAACAATGACTACAGAATTATAGTTCCATTTTACTACTAGCAAACCCGTCTTCTGATCAAAAGCTGTGTTAAAAGCTCTTTTTCAATGTGGAATCAATTTCTGGAGGGCATTCTTTTAATTTATTCTCCCTCACAGTTCCGGTTGCGCAAAATTTTTTTCTCTGTCAGAGCACTGAATAATAAGAGGAAAAGAAGTTGTCAAAATAAATTGCATGTAGTTTAGGATTGAGACTATCCAGCAAGTTCATAACCACGTTGCCTTCCAGCCCAAGATCGGATGTCATGTTGGTTCCTGCTCCACCATAAGGAAAGAAACTACGAGTATATAAATATCCATCATATGAACAAAGGCACCACAATTTGAAGCCAAACTTTACAGGTTTACTCCTCATGTACATTTTGGCTGTGTGTCGCCTAAAAACAGAAACCATTTCCTCATCAACAGAAAGCCTATCGGAGAAAACACCGAATTGCACAAAATATTGATTCAACTTATCAAAAAGTGGGCTTAGTTTTGAAAATCGATTGCTTTTATCAAGACTACTGTTGTCAATGAGATGTACTATATGTAGATACTTTCTCATAAGTCTGAAGCAGTTCCCCCTCATTGTTTCCGAATAGCTGGAGCAAGATATGATACCCACTGAATAGCAAAATTCTCAAAAACTTGCGCATTTCAGATGGTGATGTCGTGAAACTCGGATCGTCCTTTTGTGCAGCATACTGTTTGAATTCAGTGACCATCGTATTAATAAAAGAATCATCGAAAAAAAGTGAACAAATTTCGAAAGAAGATAGACCTTCACGTTTTGCTAACACACATACTACCTTAATCAAAAAGTTCCCGGAATGTGTTCAGAAAATTAAAAATACAAGTTTATTCATCTAAATCTATATCGTCCCCTTCAAGGTAATCCCCATCGTCTGCAAGACACTTATGACAGCGCTTGATCCAATCCTCGAAACATTTTTTAATTTCGGTTTTCGGTGCTTCCTGCGATTTTTCCATTACTTCCTCTCGGCTGCTGAAACGCGTTCCCCCTAGTGGTTTTTTAACTCGATTGAACAGAAAGAACTTACAGGAAGCCAAATTCGGTGAATTCGGTGGCTGTTAGATGGTACTCGTATTTGTTGCATTTTTCGTCAAAAAATTACGAATAATGATAGCACTGTGCGACGATGCGTTATCATGGTCTCTTTCGGCGAATTGCTTCACGCAAACGTCTCATAACGCCCAAATAATACTCCTTGTTTACTATCTGGTCTTCTGGCAAAAATTCATCATGCACTACACCGTTGTAGTCCATGAAAACCGTGAGCATTGCCTTCTTTTTTGACTGAAAGTGACGTGGTTTTTTCGGTCTCGGCTCATTTTGTGAGCGTCATTCACTTGCCTGATGTCTGGATTGCAGTCGTACTCATAAACCCACGTCTCGTCTCCAGTAATGATTTTTTTGATGAATATGGGATCGGATTCAGCCTCGCAAATCATCTCTTTTGCGACGGCAACACGGTCTATTTTTTGCATGAAATTGAAGTCTTTTGGCAGCAACTTTGCTGCTACACGACGGAAACCCAAATCATTAACCAAAATGTCTTGGTTTATGTTCAATTCCTCAGCTATCTCTCTGATGATTAATTTGCGATTATTGACCAACATTTTATTTACTTCATCAATGTTTTCGATGTCGATGGTCTGCCACTGCGTTCATCATCTTCGATTGACTCACGACCACTTTTGAACCGCTTGTGCCACTGGTAAACGACCGTTTTCTTTAGAGAATCGTTGTCGAAACACTTTTCCAACATTTCTAACGTTCGCGCACCATTAAATTCGTTTTTTACGCATTTCTAAAATTGTGAAAAATCGCCAACACACACAGTGATAGATGTACTCTAAGATTTAGAGGGAATGTCAGCAACAGATTTACCAACTTAACAAAAAAAACAGAACTCAAATCAGAATAATATGAGCGCCAATCGGAACAATATGGTGTGGTGCGGGAACTTTTTGATCAAGGTGGTATTTCGTGATTCAATTGTAGACAAGCCTTGAAAATCGACTGCTTCTTGGTGTTTATCAAATTTTTCCCAAATAACATTATCTATAATTTTCTTAGATTTCCCGGTAAGTGTTTTTTCCATAACACGTCGGTTTTTCCATGAGGGATCGCTCATTTTCATTATCTGATTTTTTTGCCTTTGGTGATGGTTTATTGCGTTCAGAAACCTTCCTAGGTCTTGAATGGTTGGAACACAGTCTGGGATTTTTTTCTCACTTTCAACAGAATGCGCTGACATTATCATTTGAAATAACAACTGGGCTTTATCAAAAGCATGGACAGGGGAAACATTTTCGCGTCGACGATGAACTTCAAACGTACCTGCAACGTCTTTTTCGAAGTCAGCTGCAAACTCTCCAACAGTATCTTCATCAATGTTCTCATCAACTGTGAGTTCGTTAACTTCCGGAGGGATGTAAACAGCTTCAAGTTCATCATCCGATTCTTCTTCCAATAAAGCAAGAAGTTCTCCAGTGGTCAATGCCTCATTTCTACGAGTACATGCATTGGACCAAAGCGTCGCATATGACCCAGAATGTTCAGTCACTGTTTTTAAAGGTTTCCAAGTTCTGTGTTTTATCAGTTCATATTTTTCTAGACTTTGGGACAGCAAATGATTAAATTGGGCTATGATACTCGTAGCTCGATATTTAAAAATTCAAATATGTCCAAAATAATTTTTTAACATCATGTAACATATGGTATACACGAATAATGCACCAAAGGTGCATTATGTCATGAAAATTGTTAGGCTCCGATTTTTACTGCATTTCTCAGCATGACCTTAATTAATGCAAATCGTTATTCATCCACAATAATACTTTTTTCGAGGAAAATAAAAAAATACAAAATCAGGGGTCGTACACGACCCCCTGGCCTGAAATGTGCTAACGCACCTTTGAAAACAAAACATCGTTGAACATGGCCCTGTATTGGTCGCCATTAATGGCGGCATTTTGATTTTCTTAATTTTTGAAGAAGTACGAGTACTGTCCGGTGATGACGCCAGCACACAAACTACCCCAAAGTGCGCATTTTCCATCGGCGTCGGTAGCTGGTGGATCACACTAAGACAATTTTGCGTATGAACAAAGACACTGAGACTGAAGTGAACAAAATTTTACGGACAAAAGTCGATCCTTCGCAAAATCTTTCACGAAATTAATGGACACAGGCAAAGTTCTGATGTACTCGTACAAGTAGTAACGATTCGAAGAATTAGGATTTTCCTCAACATGGGCCTCATGGTGTCGATATTTTTGTACAAGATGGAGCAAAAGTGATATCATAATGTGAATTGGCTGCCATTTTGTTAGAAATGAAAAAAGCTGAGCTCTGTTTTCACGAACAGTTTATCTGAAGGCATAAAATTGATGAAGGTAAGTTGAAAGAATGGTATCGGTCAAATGACCACCTCCTGAGTTGATTCATATTTGTGATCGTTTTACGGCATTTTGAATTGCTGCTTGCAAAACATCTGACTCCAAATTGGTAATTTCTTCTTCAATGTTGGTTTTCAAGACTTGCAAAGATTGTAGTTTGTTGTGGTAAAAGCGATATTTCAAAAAACCCCAAAAGAAGAAGTCTGCCACCTTCAGATCTACCGATCTGGCTACCAGTTCAAATCACCAAAACGGGAAATCACACGGCCTGGAAATTGGTGATTCAAAATCTCCATCGTTGTCCGAGCTGTATGAGTGCTTACTCCATCCTGCTGAAACCAACCATGCCTCAAACACAATCCAGCAACTTGTGGCAAAAAAAAATCGTTTACCATCTGTCGGTAGCGCTCTCCAGTTACGGTTACTGTGGTGCCGTCGCGTCGGCGTCCTCAAACAAATATGGGCCAATCACTTTTTCACTTCAAATGCAATGCCACACCAAACAGTTACTGTGAAGGGATCCAATGGGTCTTCGTGTATTTCATGTGGATTCTTCGTGTCCCAGAAACGAAAATTTTGTTTATTCACATCACCATTAAAGTAAAAATGGGCTTCGTCGCTCATAAAGATTTTTGGATGCGAAATCATCCTCTTCTTGCACCAGGTTGAACAGAGCATGGGAGTAAGTTAACCGCACTTGCAAGCACCAATCAGTGAATGGTTTGAACTGTATAAGGGAACAACTTCGCGCCTTTCACCAAACTTCGACGCAACGAGCTTCTGCTGATGCCAAATTGTGTGCATCGTCTCGTCGATAATTTTGGACTCTCTTGGACGTCCGCGGCCACAACAGTGATATTCTCGGTCGAACGAGCAATACGGCTACTTGCCGTATGCTTACTTGTTCGCGCACATAGTACAGAACGATGAAGAAAACGATGACGAAATTCACAGAGTGGAAATTGATCAAATAAGCAGAAACTATAATTCTACGTTCCTCAAGTGTTTATCGCTCCATTGCTTCGTGTACTCTAATTCCCTATTTGTCTACAATATAAATATCTAAGCACAATGACACTTGACGCCACTTGCAAAAATGATGGCACATTCGCACTATAACATTATTTTTGCCCCACCCTTTACTTGCCAAACGCTTCATAAGGCGTGAAACCCCTACTACGTTGTCCTAATATTCATTCTCTCAACATCTCCCAGCCATCTATCAGCACTTTTCTGACTAAATTAATACCACTGAACATTTCGTAGGGTTCGCCGTTAAATTTTCTTCTCCAATTTCTGTCACCGCAAACGGAACCAAGAACCACTGGAAGAATTTTGTGTTCGAAACGGGCAAGGATATCTTCATCCATTTTCACTAACGTCCTTGCTTCTTCCCATAAAACACTCAAGGAATTATTAGTGCCCTTAAAATGTTTGAACACAGCGCTGGCGAAAGAAACTTAGTGAGGAAGAAAAGAGGGGCACCGATGTACGTTGTTCTTAAATGTTTGAAATTTACAATGACTAGGAAATAGAGATTTTAGCAAAACATTCTATAAGCGAGTTGAATGGTTTAGGAAAAAATCACAATATTTCAGGGGACGTCCCAAAATGAGCAATCAGGGCGGGACGGGTGTTACGGTCGAAGGTTTGGAGGGATGGAGTGCTACTGGCAATTTTGGTGAAAATAGCGATATAACAAGGTGAGGCGAAAGACGTTACGTCGGTGTTCAGGTGTGCCAATTGATTGTACGATATTGAGGTCATATATGAATTTTCAATCTTATCTAGCAACTACAAAGGAGTCGTAGGGGTTGTGCCCCAGATACAGGCAGAGTACTCCAACTGTGGTCTGATGAATGCGTTATATATTGACGCCAGATCAGAGGTGATGTAATATTTATTACATCGTTTAAGGCAATCTAGACATTTGGCAGCATTTTTGGTGACATCGACTATGTGGTCATTCCAATATAAGTTGTCATTGACGCACATACCAAGAATGGAGAATTTTTCGATTTCGACGATGTACATAAGTGCCATTCTGGGCTGGGTATTTAAATTTCGCTTTAACGACAGCAGGCACCATTTTATTTTGGAAGCATTAAATGCAATGTTGATAGTGGCGCAATTGGTTTTGCTGTTAATATCACAACTTGATGATGTTAGTATACACTACAGCGCCCGTTCTACACCCGAGGAGCAGGGACGAATATGCAAAGCTGAGAGAACTGTCGTCAACAAAGGAATATATTGCATTAGATGTAGCAGACAAGAGATAATTGATAAGAACTAAAACCAGTGTCGGAGACAAAACGGAACCCTGAGGCATACCAGCATTTATCTTGTAAATATCAGACTTTAAACCGCCCAAGACAACTGAATTGAGCGTTCCGGAAGGTAATTTCTAATCCATCGATGAAGAGAGTCCTCGATCCTAAACGCACGAATTTTCGACAAAATAGCCTGATGCCAAAATCTCTCAAATGGCTTAGAAATATCAAGAGCCACTATCTTGCTTTCATCAGATTGATGTTCCATGACGCTTTGGTTCCACTTTTCGGCGAGACATGATATCACAACACCAGTGGACCTATTGCTTCGAAATCCGTACTGCTAGTGATTGACAGGTTTCGGGTCTCGTGATAGTTCTTGAGTTGACAGTAAATTCGTCCCATTGAAGATTCGACGCACTCAAGTGTAAACGGAGACATAGCACAATTTAGACGTGTTGAGCTGGCCATAAAGTGTGAAACAAGCAGATTGGCATTGTCCAAAGAGCTGAAAACTCCAATGTCATTATAAATGATCGTTGGAATGGAAGATGAGGAAGAATTTCTAATATTTTTGAAAAGACTAACAATTTTTACTACCTTTGGGACATTGTAATATTTTTTGCTCCAGTTTTGGTCGTCTGAGAAATTCCACACGCTTATGAAAGACGTTACAGTCGTTCCTGGCTCGTTTGAACTTTCTTCGGTTTTCCTCTGTCGGGTTGCTCTTGAAGGATCGAAAAAACATTTCTCTGACCCTAACAGAATCTTTATATCACGAGTCGTACCACGCTCTTCATCTGATGGAGAATAAAGCATGTCATTCCAAAGAGAATAGTGTCTGTGATCATATCAGCTACGGCATCCACGTGGTTATGGAGGAAACATAACTACCAATTAAAATTCCTAAAGAAGCTGTTAAGACCGCTCAAGTTGACTTTCTCGTATTGCCATACGGTTCTTTTAGGAATCTTTTCTCGCCAAGCACATAGGCGTACGAGAAATTTGCTGATATGACACAATGGTCTGACGAGCCTAGAGGCGAGAGCATATCAGCGGTGTACTAATGAGGGTGAGACGTCAAAACCAAGTCCAGGATGTTGGCGGGATAACGTTCAACACCTGGTGTTCGCGTGAGTTCACTTACAACCTGCGTCAAGTTGTTTTCCGCAGCGTAGTTTTCAATACACCGTCATTTGCATGTGATCTGTCCAGAATGTCGAAGGCACCCAGAATTGTGTATATTAAAATCGCCCGTAATAACGATGTCAGTATGAGGATACCGGGATAGAGGGATTTGTATGGAGTCAGACAGAATATGTAGTCGATCGTGAACGAACTCAGGCCTAAAATCCCACTGATAGGGGCCAACCAGACCGTTGATAAATGGCATCAGGCATTCACACAAGACTGCAGATAATATCTCCGTAACATGAAGCATGGAATTGAAATGAGCTGGAGAGGTCATCCTTTGATACTGCTAGGCTATACGCATTCGACCCGGTTGAAATATTCTTCAGTCAGCGGTGTGTCAAAAGACTCAAAAAATATACTCGCATATAATCTAATTCCATTATCATAATGCAGTCTCCGCTGTGGTTTTCACATCAAATGCCTTCTCTTAGCTGTACATATTACTCGTATTTTCAGCGATTTTAACATTTTAATCGCATGTGAATAAGCAAACCAGGTTAATCAACTTTTGGTCCTTAGCCAATTCTAAATATGATGCTAACTATGTACTCGTAAAAATGCTACAAAAAATTCCACTATTTGTATATGAACTATACTATTTGGGAACTCAATCCAATATCTCCCCGGATTATTTGTTTCCGTACACAATTTAATCATTGTAACGTGACCATTATTCATATGTTAGAAGACCCCCAAAACGCCCACCTGTGGATCCATCCTGTTTCAAATTAGTAACATGTTCATGATGTCAATTGATTTTCCATATCCATTCCTGGGAGAACCTTGAGACTGTTGGATAATTTCTATCTCAAAGCTTCTCCAAACCGTTCCACCAGTCACCACCGGTTACATCTAAACATTCATTAGTCGGTCTGGTAGAAATCACTTTCACTGAATATATTAATCATTCCATTATTCGATTTCGTTGAAGCATACTCGTACATATGATAAGAGATACAAAAAAGGATCCCACTGTCATGTCGGAAGTGATGTCGAACATTAATCAAACCAATGCAATTTACTCCTCTTCCGGATTCCTGCTCCAGCTGTAGAGGTTTCTACCAAAGTCGTCCTACGAGGGTAAAAGTGAAGCAAAGCACATATGCATACATTATACGGTCTTAAGCCATAACCATTATTGATGGCACAGTATTGATTGCTGAAACGTAAATCAGCTTAACTTGAATGGTTAATGGTTCCTGGCTTGCGATAGATACAACGAATGTATGTGGTTAATGTGGGTGGGTATGATGAAATCCTCTCCGGGTTTTCAAGTTGCCCCTTAATGAGTTAATGAGCCGACTGTTTTCTGTGTGCTTACCCTTTTGCAGGATCTCTTTTGTGGATTAAATTATATCTTCAGTTCAAAATACCTGAAAGTTACTCAGCATGACTTAGAATTGACATTTATTTACCTTAAGGTCACCGGTGTTGGGTGGAGCAAAATCGTTTTTCAATTGCAAATTAGAAGGATGCCCGGTAGTTTAGCAAACTCGATGGGTCTTCGGAAAACTTCTGGTTAACTTATAAGGACTCCCCGTGGTAGTTCTTAGTAATGAGAAACTAAACTCAACTTTGGGGTAGTTTCACTTGAATCTGACGTGGGTGTGCTTGTCCATTTAAATAAAACAAACATGCTTTCGGGGAAAGCATCGAACTGAGGAAACTTACCCTTCATTTGATGAAATTAATTTGAAATTGCTTAAGGGGTAAAAGTATTCCAATAGTTTGTGTGATCCAATATTGCAATTTTTAAGACTTATGGGGAATTTGAAGTAGTTGTATATTTTGCAGTCGTCCTTTTTGTTATGTAGAAGTAATTTAGCTTTGTCTTGGACGTACGCAATGTCCGGAACAGTCGTGTTGATGGGGATACACGCATTGGGAATTTAGTCCACTTAAAAGTATTTTTTATAACTTAAAATTTATGTAAAAAGCAGTTTTTATTTTTTCATTTAACTGTGTAATTCAATTGGCCTGCTGTAACAACTGATGGTGCGAAAATGAAGCGAGGTTTGTGCTATTTAAAAATCGACAGACATGAACTTAAGATTCAGTGTATTATTTGTCATGAATATGTCATGAATACTATCATGGAAAGTGCGTCAAAATTGAGAAGAGAGAAATTGAGTTTTATGACAAAGTTAGTCAAGGGTACAAGTGTGATAGTTGTGTCACTCAACGGAGAAAGTCAATATTGGGAGATGCACCCATTAACTCATCTGCAAACATCATCTCTTCTTTGAGTACTACTCACTAGTTGTAGTATCTCTAAAAACAAAAAAACTGAGACTCCGTCTACAGGAATTAAAAGTCCATCAGTTGTAATCCCAAATATTGCTTCCCATGATCACAACAATACGGTTCAACAAACCATAACATTGCAAATGCTGTACTGCGAAATCATTCAGCTAAAGCAAATTAACACCGAGGCGCTTACTAAAATCAAAGCTCTTGAAGATTGTAATGTTTCTCTTAATAAGAGAGTTGATTATTTGGAGTCGAAGCTGAATCTACTGGAGCAGAGGGAGAAACATTGTGCTGTTGACATTATTGGCATGCCCGACGTTAGCAACTCTAACGTAAAAGAGAGAGTCAACAAATTGCTGGGTACTGTCCTTGGTGAAGAGGTGAACTCCAACGACATTGACTCATGCTTTGTTAAGAGTGTAAAAGGAAAGAGCAAAATTTGCTTCTAACATCGTGTGTGTGAAGTTCTCAACTGTCTCACGGCTGTCAGAAGGCTGTAATGAAGAAAATACGGGAAAACAAAAACAAAATTTCTTCCAATATTTTTGGTGTTTGTCATATCAACAACAATGGCAGCAGCAGCAGCAACAACAGCAACAACAACAACAGCAGCAGCAGCAACAACAACAACAACAGCAGCAACAACAGCAGCAACAACAGAAGCAGCAACATCTACATCAACGATTGTCTCACTGGCTACACAAGGTCTTTATTAAAAATGGCAAATGATCTTAAACACAAAAACATATGTAAGTTTGTTTGGGTTAGAGACTCATCTGTTCTTGTCAGAAAAAGAGAAGGTGATAGAGTTATAAGAATTAATTCATTTGAGGATATTTATAACTTGAACGTAAACTAATAACTATAACTTTTTGTTAGTATAATGAATAATATGAATTCAACTATAGATCCTCATAATGATTCCAGTAATAACAACTGTTTTTTCTCTTCAGCAACAGATAATTTTGAATGTTTTTATATAAACCATCACAGCAATGAGCAATTTTCCGGTTTTTCTGTCATTCATAAAAATATTCGCAGCAGGCGAACTAATTTCAATACTTTTCTCACTCACCTCGCACCTTTGAATCATTTACCAGATCTTATTTTTCTCGCTGAAATCCGGATCTTTGAAGAAGAGAAGTCTGAATATGATATAATTCCTAATTTTTCTTTCGACGCGGCTTGTAATGAAACTTATGCTGCTGGCGGTGTCGCGGTATATTATAGAAGTAACATAATGAAATGTAAAATTAATAAGTATAAACTGGATAGTGCTGATATATTCAGTGTTAATTTGTCTGTATTTATAGATTGCATAAGTGTATAGTGGGAACCTTTTTGGATGAGTTTTCGAGATTTTTGGACAATCAGAAATGTAGAAATTTAATTTTGTTGGGTGATTTTAATATTAACATCCTGTGTGATATACCTGATATCGATCATTTTTTAACAACGCTTTCGTCGTTTGGCTTTGAGTCTGTTATGAATCAGCCTACTCGATTTAGCTCTTGTTTGGATCACATTTTTGTAAGGCTTCACAGTAAAATTTGTGTAACCGACCACAGCCTAACTGGTATTCAACTCAATTGCAGGGTTTCCCGAACAAAAAAACTGGATGCCATTGAAACAAAAAAAATTGATTTTGCTACTTTAAGATCAAGGTTACATTTTGAATTTTGGTGATGTGAAGATGATGTTTACTCTGCCGTCGACCGTTCTGTTGCATTTAATTTGTTCTTTAACAAACTGCAAATTCATATATTGAATTGTAGTGAGAATAAATGTAAACGAAGTAACAAATTAAAGTGTCTCAAGCAATGGATGACACCCTCATTATTAAATAAAATAAAAAAGAAAAGACGACTTTGCTTAATTATCAATAAACATCCGAATAATCACAGACTTAAGAATTATTACAAAAAGTTATGTAGAGAGGTCAAGATTGAAATACCGCTATGTAGAAATACATACTTTAGCAATAGATAGGCAAGAAATCTTGGTAACTCGAAAGAGGAATGGCGAGTTGTTATTGAAATACTTAACAAAAATGGATCTTACACAGATATAAGTATTTCAAATAATAATTCAATTGTGTCTGAGCCTATAGAAGTCGCTAATTTATTTAATAAATTTTTTGCTAGTGTAGGTTCTTGTAACAGTGTTTCAAATGTCAGTCACTATGACAACAGTTTAATACAAAGCAGTAATCAACCAGAGAGCTTTTTCTTAAATAAGTTTACACCGCTTGACATTTATAAAATTATAATATTACTTAAAACATCCAATTCGTCGTCTTTTGATAATATTTCAAGTTTTGTATTAAAAAATATTGCATTTCATATTTCTGATGTTTTATGTTTTATTTTTAATTTTTGTGTCCAAGAAGGGGTTTTTCCTGAGTCTCTGAAAACAGCTGTAGTATTACCATTGCATAAAAAAGGTGACACAAGGTCATTAAATAATTAATCTAATCCGTTTTTTCTAAGATTATTGAAAACGGAATTAAATCTAGAATATTATCATTCTTAGATAAAACTCATTTCTTTAATGATTCTCAGTTTGGTTTTAGAAGCGGTAGATCAACTGAAAGTGCTTTATTAAAACTATCTGGCGAAATCTATAACAGTTTGAATACTTCTCAAATTCCTTCGACTTTATTCATTGACATAACTGAGGCTTTCGATATGGTGAACCATACTCTGTTACTAACTAAACTACTTAATGCAGGTTTCAGAGGCTTCATTCATGACTGATTTGCCTCTTATTTAATAAATCGTAAAGTGGTAAAGATCAAAAATGTTTTTAGATCACATAATTATTTAAATATAGGTGTTCCTCAGGGATCAGTCCTGGGCCCGATACTGTTTTTAATATATGTTAACTCGCTATTTATTCAACCTTTTAAGGGCGGAATCACGGCTTTTGCTGATGATACTGCCCTTTCCTACTCCAATAAGAGCTTTCTTGATATGTTTGCCGATGTTAATTATGACCTAGATATACTACGACGGTGGTTTATGTCTTATAAACTGATCATCAGCAACAAAACGAAATTTATGGTTTTTAATATCAAAGGTGTTGTATGCGGAGAGTTGCCTTTATATTACCACTCACCAAGCTGTTTTCGATTTTGTTTAGGGGATGCACATGGACATAATATATCATTTGATAGTCAGGTAAGCTTTAAATACCTAGGTATTATATTGGACCATAAGTTTAGTTGGAAGGACTATACGTCATACTTGAAACGGCATTTAAATGCAGTTGTAAGGCAATTATACCACCTTAGCATGTACTGCAAACTACACATTTTAAAATTGGCTTATAATGGTATTTTAAAATCAAAACTGCAGAAATCCCACTTTTGATTTATTCAAATGTCTCGAACTTCTTCCTTTAAGGCACCTGTACTGCTACAAAGTTTTGAAGATATTTTTTGAAAATTCCAGGTACTAGGATGTTAGAGTTCATGATAATCATAACTTGAGAGCCAATACCAGAAACTTCGTAAATGTTCCAACAATCCACAAAACACATTTTTCACGCTTTTATTATGTTACTGCTCCTCGTTTGTTTAATAGTTTACCAGAAAAACTTAGGTGTGAGAGAGTGAAAACAGTATTCTTAAATAGTATAAAAAAAATGGCTTTTCTCGTTTAACCATTCTGAAAAAGATGCTTTTTTAACACCAATGCTGTAATGTATTTTATGTTTCTTTTCTCTTTTTTAAAATTGTATGTAATTTTTCTTTTTTAAAGGTATGTAATTGAATCTTTCATTTCCATTTTTTGTTCTCCCCATCAATAGATTTATGAAATTCATGGTATATAACTAATAGGTACATTCGCCTCTTGTCTTCTATTAGATATTAGCTATTTCATTCAAAAACTTTAAAGCTCAATATTACCATGAATTACATTATACTTTATATTTAAGTTTCTTGATATGAAATAAAGAAATACAAAAAAAAAAAAAAATATTTTGGGACTTAGAAATTAGACAAATTTCGGAAAAGATCAGGTTTAAAGTCCTTTTTTGCTGATCCTTGAATATATTTTGAACTGAAATGTATTAGACCAGGGCACACCTCAATCGTTAGACCTCTAAAAATGTATGATCTAGCAGTTTGGTGTCCAGACTTAAACAGACAAAGCAACTCTATATTGCACTAGTAAAGGTGCTAGTTGTGTAATTTGCGTGGTAGTAACGGACCAATTTTCATACGGGCCACTAGTCTATCTTTAAATCGAAAAAGAATATCAAACAAAATATCGGCTACCTCATATGGATCGGGGTGTCCTCCCATTCCTGAGAGCAGTTTCAATTTAACAACACATAGATGAGAGGAACTATTTTCCCTAGGACACTAGACGGTTGTCTTAAAAGTGTGAATCAAGGTGATATAATTTAGCGAAAGAAATAAAAATTACAAAATGTTTAACTAATTTCTGCGTTTATACTTTGTATCTCTACCAACTGTAAAAATGTATCCTATGTCCAATCTTTCGAAGAAGTTCCCAGATTGTCCTTGATGAGAGGTATAACCACGATTTTATCTTATGTTCGACGTTGCTTTATTCGATCTATGTGCCGTCGTTCATGACCATTTACATTTTCTATGATATTCTGTATCACATACAACCGGTAACTTTCTTCCAACGGAAGTCGTTATTGTTAAAATTTAAACATACAAAGTTTTACGCGGTTTCGACATTCCGGACAAAGAACACCTGAAGGACGGCGTTTCGAGACCTTCGCTGTGAAAAACAACTTAACTCAGCTGGCAAAACGGTCCAACGAAGTAAATTGTATTGATGGTATGCCGCCAACACCCAGGACTTGCCCTTAACTTCTCACTTTGGTATGCACGTCTTTGTATTTACTACCTCTAGGCTCATCGGACCACTATGTGACCAAAAAACGTAAAAGCCAATTGTAACGGACTTAACAACTTTAAGCAATCTTTAAGAATCGTAGCTGGTCGTTATGGCTCCTCTATCACGACGTGAATATCAGTGCTGATATGAATATAAGCAGTATTATCTTTGGAACGAGATCCTTTATCCCTCATCGGATGAAGAATATTAAGTCACAATAAAAGGTTTGGTATGACTCTACATACTTTGCTACCGGTATGAGTTATATCTTCACCTAAACTTGAGCGTATCGAAAATTCGATGGAACCAATCCAATTTGAGGGGCAGGAGTACTCGCTGATCCACTGATCTAGATGGAACAGGTCCATCTTCTTCTGTAGAGCTATTCTTCCACGCTGGTAAAACGTTTTTCTTTCCGAAAAACAGCATTTATCCGTCACTCAACACTCCGAATCCACTTCTCTCTTCTCTTACAGACCCATTGTAACTAAGCACCTTCTCACCAGGATCATAGAAGCGTTCACAAACCGTCAGCTCATGAAATATCTTAACAATGACAGACAGCATGGTTTTCATAACAATAGCTCCACTGGTAATTAGATGGCATACTTACTTATTTAGCCTTTCTAATTAGCACGGTTTTTGGCTAACTGCCTCCAGTTGCGCACTCCGAGCTGGTTGGGGTCCCATTCCACTTGCGTGCCACCTAAGGCGAGGCCTTAATCTACTGCCCTATCCTTCCGGATTAGAGTTGAAAATTCTGCGGTCTGGAGTCTTGGTGTTCATTCGCTGTACATGTCCCAGCTATCTCAAACGCCCAATGCGGAGTTGTTTGACCAGGTCGATGTCGCTGTACAGCTCTTAGGGTTCATCGTTGAATCGTCTCCTCTAGAACCCGTCAACGGGAACAAATATTTTAAGAAGAATTTTTCTCTCAAAACGACCAAGAATAGCTTCATCCGCTTTAAAAAGGGCCCATGCTTCGGAATCATAGAGTAGGACTGGGATTATTAGGGTCTTATACAGAGTTTCCGGGGTCACTCGGGAGAGGTTGTCTTCTCAACAGCGATAGGCAAGCGTTTTCTCCATTTGATTTCTGAAGAGATGCCGGTTTCAAATGTGATGGCAGAGCCGAGGTAGACAAAGTCCCTTACTACCTCAAAGTTATAGCTGTCGATTGTGACATTCTGGCCAATTCGTCGATGTCAGGTGTCCCTTCTTTTGACAGTTTATACTTAGTTTTGCCCTCGTTTACTGCTAGACCCATTTTTGCTGCTTCTGTTCCTATACTCGCAAACACACCAGTGACAGCTCGCTGTGTTCCACCAATAATATCAATTCGTATGCAATCAATTGAACAAACTTTTGAAAGATCGTACCTCGTGTATTGGCTTGAGAGTTTTGCACAATCCTTTCAAGTATGACAGCGCGTGATAACATCAAGAGTCTCGGTTAGGTCGTTACCGACCTTCATGCAGCAGCGAGCTTTCTCCATCGTTACCCTACACAAGCGGACGAGTTTTGCAGGGATGCCAGAACTAGGCATGGCTCTGTATAGCTCGTCTCTGTAGATGCTGTCATATGCAGCAATAAAATCGATAGAAAGGTGGTGAGTATCGATCTAAAGTTCTTGGGTTTTCCAGGATCTGTCGTAGTATGAATATTTGGTCAATTGTGGGCTTAGCTGACCTAAAACTGCACTGATACGGTCCAATCAGTTTAGATATTGCTACTCTCACTTCATTTTGGTCGGGTGTATAGAATTCTTGACTTGCATCGTCAATATATATAGAATGGTTCGCTCTGGATCTGCAAAAATAGTTTTTCTATATCCACAGCAGCGACTGCGACTCTACTACAAGGTTTCCTTGTTTGTCTCTACAGGTTTCCATTCGGATCTTCGATGGCATATATCATCGGAAGGTGGAACCATAGTATATACCAATCTATCGAAAGCAAACTATTGTTGCACTTGATATTTCAAATTCTTGTGTCGAAAATCGGACAATTTTGTATCGACGAATCTCTTTTCAAATGGATTAGAAATTACCTTTTGGAACGTTGTTGGACGGACTCAAGTCTGACATCCATAAAATAAATATTGGTGTTCCCCAAGGCTTCGTTCTTTTTCCGGCATTCTTTCTGATTTTCTTTAATTATCTCTGGTCCTTATTCCTTTACTGTAGGCAGTACTCTGAAGCGATGCAAGAAACTCTTTGCTTCTTCTGTTCTGGCCTCAATGTAACATATGAGGCACTCGTTCGCTTAGAATTGGAGCACAAAGGATCAGACTAGCAAAATCTCTGAGTAGATGGTTCCACAGCTCATCAGCTGGCTGAATTTTTTTTTAAAGAACTAAACACTCAAAAGGGCATGACGACTCTTAAAATGCCGGAGCACATGTTAAGTCTTTCAAAAAATTAGCTAAAGATGTTTAAGGTCAGTGGTTATATTCGCTCCATGGACGACATCCAACTGCCGTGGAGCTTCAAATAGGTTAAGATATGTTGTTGCAGACTGCACTCAATCTTGGACTTTCCTTTCAATTATACGATGATTCAACGGTCATCACACGTAGTTTCGGACATAAGCCTTGATTAGGCTAACGCCATGCTAACCGTGAAAAAGGTCCATAGTATGGGCTTGATATTTATGCGGCACAATTATCCTTATTTTTTTTCTCATGTATGGTAAGAATTCATTGGTGATATGTAATAGCGACATTGCTGACCATTAGCGCGCTAACTGCGCTTTCAGAGTAATTAGGTATGACAAAAAGTGGCATTATGTACAAGATGGCGCAAAAGTTAGCACCCGATGTTCTTTGACTGCAGTTTTTTTAATGAATAAAAAACTTTGGACCTACTTTTGTATTATGTTTATTTGATGTCTTATATTTTTTCTACTGAGTTGAAAAAATGATATCGGCTAACTGGCCGCAGCCAGAATTGATGACCATTCGGGCTCGATTTGCAGAATTTTCCATGACTCTTGCCAGAACTTCCGGCGATAGGTCCTCGCAATCTTGATGGATATTCTCTTTGAGGTTTTCAAGGGCCTGAGGCTTGTTAACGTAGACTCGTGACTTCAAAAAACTCCACAAAAAGAAGTCTGCCGGCCAGTGGAAATCACCAAAACGAGAATAGGCGATCCGAAAATGCAGTCCTCAGAATTTCAGTTGTGGGTCGTGGAGTATGCGCCGTTGCTCCATTCTGTCAGAACCACATGTTCTCCAGTCCTAATTCATCCAATTCAGGAAGGAGAAAGTCTTTGAGCATGGCTCTGCAGCGCTCGCCGTCCACAGTAGTCGTATGGCCCACAGCGTTTTCGAAAATATAACGCCCGATGACGCCTCCAGCGTAAACAGCACACCATGCAGTAACTATAAGCGGGTGTAGTGTCTCTTCGTGGGATTTTCTTTGCCCCAGAATTTCGCTTATTCACATATGGAAATGGGCCTCGTCGCTCATGATGATTTTCGATGAAAAATTGTCTCCCTTGTGGTCGAGATTCAGGACTTCGCGCTCTTTAGGGGTATAGCGATTCATGTCTTGTTGACGAGTATTTTGTTTTCTCCACAAATGTCAAAGTAGAATTGCCACTTGCAAAAATTATAACATCTTCTGATATTGATATTTCACGAGTAAAACATCAATTTCCATGTTTAGTTTGATTCCTGTCTTAAGGATTTTCCATTTTTAGTTAGCCTCGGTACTCAGATATCTTAGGTTGCATTCTATCCCGTCACTAGGTAATAAGTTCCGAAAGCCTAGTAAACTCCAAGAATTATTATCTGTCAACAACTAAGCCCAATAAGCTTTTGGCAATGATTCTTTCATTAAACCAACAAACTTTCTTAGTTTCTGCAGTTGCCATTGTCCGTCAGAGAGCTTCCGTTCTAGATTTATGATTATTATCACCGTAAGGGGTGCATTAGGAGATAGCTACTCCTCTTTGGCATTTGTTATTCCCGTCTGAGTGGAAAAATGCTATTCTTTGAATTATTCTCTCTGTAAGCTGCCCGCAATCGTATTTGATTTCTGTCACTCTTTGCCTGGTGTGATTGAGAGACATAAATGCCTCAACGGCTGTTATCTCTTCCATTCTGCAATTCATAGCTGCGTATTAATGGCAAGCCCCGGCTGTTTTTTCCTTATTGTTCGTTGCAGTTCACCTTATTTTTAAAAGGGAGCTCAGGTTGCAGGATTTTCTCATAGGCACATGGAGTGTGCTTTCTACTCAGCTTCTAATTTATGGAGAAAGCGGCTAATGTATCTACATATACAGGGTGAATGACTCGAATTCCAGCTTTTTAAAATGCTATAATTTTTTTTATTTTTTGATAAATTTTATTGTGCCAAAGCAGGGACCCCGCCCAATTATCAAGGCTTCGCCCATCAATGACGTTGTCTAATAAAAAGCGGGGGCAGAGCATATTACTGGTCTTATCGTAAACATCTTCAAATGACGCCTCTGAAGGTTGCTACGATTTGACCAGTTACAAGTTGCCGGTCATAGGTCTTGTTGGCGGCTTGACCACCGGTAGTCCATACCAGGACTTAAATCACGGTACCATGGGAGCCAGGAGCCCCCCGGATTTCGGTCCGGGCCTGACTTGTTAGAGGTAGGCCCCCTTGTGGGAGCGTCATGGTGGCTGTGGTTTAAACCTAAACCGCGGGAAGGGTTTTCCTTTTGGTTTGACCAATTGTAGAATAGCAAATAAGTACTGGGTGCTGTGACCCTAAGAACAGTAAGAGGTTTTAGGTCGGCCTCGACTCATACCAAGGGTGGAACTTGTGCCTCCAACACAGTTCCGAATTGGTATCAAAAACATATGTGGCGAGCGATGGCAAGGCGTATCCTTGCTCCCTGTGGATGTATGGGCATCTCGTAAACATGAGATCTCATGAGAGGTGGTTTACGTTAAAAATCAAGGAACGTTCTGTGCCAAAGCAGGTCGCTGTGCCAAGCGAAGGTTGCTACGACTTGACCAGTTACAAGTTGCCGGTAATAGCTCTTGTTGGTGGCAAGCACGCAAGTGGCTCTGCGGTATTTTGGCCCATTCCCGGTGAAGTGCTTGTTTGAGGTGGTCCAAACTTTGGTATTTTTTAGTGGCAACCTTCGCCTTCAAAATACCATAGACAGAGAAATCCAATCATTGGAGAAATGAAGTGTGGAGCATTGTTTTTTAACCAATCTTGGTTGACGCGCGCTTTGTGAGACGGTGCCGAGTCTTGTTGAAATGTCCACGGTCTCCGACCGAAATGATTATTTGCCCAAGGCTTCAAGGCTGCCCTTAAGACAGTTTCGTTGTATACGATCGCATTAATTTTGACGCCACGGTCCAAAAATACGAGCGGAGAGCGACTATCGGCGATTATGGCGGCCCAAACCATCACCATCGGTGCTGCCTGCTTTCTGGTGGCCGTCCGAAGGTGTAAATTTTCGAAGGACCTCTTTGGCAAGTAAACTCGGTCATTTTGTTTGTTGACATACCATATTGCTCGATAACAAATGGCGACTCATCGAAAAAAAAACCAATTCGGCAACTCACCACTTTCGTGCAAGCGTAACAACTCCTTCGCTCTTTCGACTCTAACTTTTTTCTGTTGCGGTGTAAGATCGTGTGCTTTTTGGAACTTCAATGGCTTATGATCACCTCCATGGCGTTTTGCAACGTTGCCAGTATCACCGTGGTTTTCCAGACAATTATAAAGCAATCACTCTGTCACGTTTGAATTCCATCGCGGATAAGAATTTTTCAACACAACTGAGACGCAAATCGTTTAAAAGGCTTGTAAATAATAAAATTATCTGTAACGTGTCAAAATTTGAGCTCACTGTCATGAACAGTTTGTAAATTATAGCAGTCTGAAGTTGGTTTCAGTTCGAGTCATTCAGGGTGTATAATGTCTTTGATGATATTTTTATGAATTGGGTAAACCATAGATTACTTCAATATCTATTACATCTTTTCGACATTTTCCTTGGCTACGAAAAAATGCGTTTGGTTTTTAGTGTTGTGGACTTAAAAAAGTTAGACTTACCCGCCACGCTTTACTTTTCTCTCTAATGTTTTAAATTTGCAGAAACACGATAAGATCGCTCCAAAGAATTATTATCCTTATGTCAATTAGAGTGTTCATGGTGCATAAACTATTCATGGATATTCAAATTACGTGCTCACATGGACGATTATGTCGACAGAAGAAAGTGCACAGCGCATCGTTTCACGACCCGAACCACGTTTTTCGATATAACTTTGCCAAATTTGCGAGCATTGTTCTGGTGTATATCTGCTCGTACTCAATAGTAAACCCAATTGAGCCCAAACCGGCTGTCAACTGTCAAATTGGTCATCACTTGAAAAAATGTTGTCAATTGCAAAAAACAAAAACAAACCTCTAACTTGAACAAAGCGTTGGCGCTGGGGAAAGTTTTGAAGCAGGAGTCAATCTTACAAAATGAGAGCACCTAACACTCATCCTTGGAATATTCATTCGAAATTTTGGCTCAAAATATAGAAGAATTTCACTTTGATCCAGACAGTGGAACTACATTTCCAAAGTGGTATGTACGCTATTCAGATTTACTTGAGGATAATGCATCTCAGTTGGATGTTGCTGATAAGGGAAGACTGCTGATGAGGAAACTTGGCCAAAAAATTCGACCGCAGCAGGAAACAACAAGTATCGCGCTAAGGTAAAACGGAAAAACGACACTTGCCTTACTCAATACAGTGTCAACAACTTATAAATGGCTTGTCCGAAACATGTAACTACGAGTATAGTGATAAACGGAATGCCGATCGTCTTACAGGTGGACATAGCATCAGATGTAACAATTTCATCAATTAGCACGTGGAGAACTCTGGGACAAGCAAAACTAGTGCAGGATGGAAGTCGATGTCAATTTTAGGATGTTTTCCTAAATCAATCGCATATTGCAAAGTGTTCAGTTACAAACAGGCGAAACCATAATTTGTTGGGCATCGACTTGATCGGAATAGTTGGGCTATGGAATAGACCACTGAATCCTATACATATACAACCATGTATATGTTAATGATAAGAAAACACTTATGTTTTGTATCAAATTACAATTTAAATTTCCTACAATTTTCGGGAGCTCATTAGGTTGTTGCAATAAATCTAAACTAAAAATTGGATCTAAAAGATAATGCAATACCCGTATTTAAGCCGAAGCACCGTGTTCCATATACATTTCCTGTGCAATTCTCTCAATCGGTAGCACCAATTGTTGCAGTAAAAAAATCAAGTGGCTAAGTTCGAATATGTCCTGATTATTCATTTATGCAACACTACAGCCACACCAATATCCTCTACCAAGACCAGAGGATATTTTTCAAAACCATGCAGGCAGCCAATTTTGCATGCATATACGAGTAGATCTTTCAGATGCTTACCTCCAGATTCAAGTTGACGATGACTCCAATCGCATACTCACAAGGATCACACATAAGGCACTATATCAACCACCTGGCATAAAAACAGCACCAGAATTCTTCCAGCAACTCATGGACACCATGCTCTCGAAATTAGAAAATGTCTCAGCTTACATCGACGGCATCCTGATTTCTGGATCTACCAGGAAACATCACGATCAATGACTACTTGCAGTTTTGTGTCGGTTTGAATAGTTCGGGTTTAAGATCAAAATGATCAAGTCAAATATCCTTATTCAAAGTCTGCGGCTTTTTGGCATCGGATGGGACGAAAATGTCCCAATAAAAATTCAAAACGAATGGAACGAATTCAAAACAAGATAATCAACTCTTGAAAAAGTAAGAATTCCACGATGAACACAGCAAATGGAAGGCTCTCAAGTAGAGTTACATGGATTCGCAGATGCATCAGAATCAGCGTATGCAGCGGTGGTGTATCAGAAGGTTATTAATAGGGACTCAACTACAATAAGCCTAACGCGTCCAAGACAAGGCTGGAACTATGCACAGCAGCACTACTTACGAATCCAATGAAATATATCAGAGAGCAACCAAGGTTTTGTGCATGATCAGATTCTACCATAGTATTGAACTGGTTGAAACAACATCCAGTAAAATGGAACACATTTTTCGCCAAGCGGGTATCCTATGCGCAAGAACATTTTAAAGGACAATGGAGGTTCGGACCTGTTGGCATTTCGTCTAGAGGATCAGTTGGAGATACTCTAGCTGAGAATTCAACCAGAGTGGTTAAAGGAAAATCAAAAATATTGGCCAGCCGACAAATCTATGATGGAAATGCAAGATAGATTCGAAAATCTCAAGATATCATCACTGAACCCATACACCGGCGGCAATGGAATATTGCGGGTGGGAGGTCGGTTGAAAGATACTATGATCCGGTTTTTGCTATTATGTAGTACTAACAGAACAATTTCCGTTAACATGGGTCAGGGACACCAAAGTAGACGATTTTTTTCTCAGAATATGCCCTGGAATCATTTTCCAAATTATCGTCAACGAGGGGACACCCTGTATGATGTGGGAATTTCTCATCAAGACATGCACATTGTTTCCTTTTTTTTATAATTTGCGCGCGCTGAAGGGATTTACGTACCTTCAAAATGTTTGCACACAGGGAGGATAGAAAGAGAGGTACCGGCGAACGTTGGTTTTAAATGTTTGAAGGTTATAATGAAGAGTTAGGCAGATTATTCCACCAGCGAGTTGTACGGCTTAGGAACGAATCACGATACTTTCGAGTATGTCCGAAAGTGGGCTTGAGGGTATACTGATGAGCATTCATAGCGATACGGTTGTTACGGTTGAAAGCGGAATGCTACTGGCGATTTCAATGGAGCACTGGTGGTGGAAATAGCGATAAAACAGAGTGAGACACGAAACATTACGGTTTTGAATCCTATCTAGCAGGTGTAAGGATGTGGGCATTGTACTACAATTTCGGGCGGATAAATGCCTTATATTTTGCGGCCTGATCAGAGGGGGTGAAGTATTACTCGCATCGCTTGAGGAAACATAGACATTTGTGGTCATTCCAAAGTAAGTTGTCATTGACACTCATACCGAGAATGGAAAGTTTACCGATTTCGACGATGCAAGTGTCATTCATGGATATCGGCTGGGTGTTTAAATTTCGCTTAAAGGACAGTTATGCTGTTAATATTAGAATGAGCTGAATATATCCTAGCGTTCTCATTCTATAGCCGAAGAGCAGTGACGTGAGTCCGGGAACGAATATGAAAAGGAGAGAGTACTGTCGTCAGCGGAGGAATATATTGGACTAGAATTAGTACATAGACAAATAGTTGATGAAATAGTTGATAAAAATTAAAAAGGGTGTCGGAGACAGAACGGAGCCCTGGGACACACCAGCACATATTTTGTGAACATCAGACTTGAAACCATCCAAGACAACTTGAATTGAACGTTCCGAAAGGTAATTTCTCATCCATTGAAGAAGAGAGTCCTCGATCCTCGAACTCTGACAAATGCCTTAGAAATATCAAGTGCAACTAATTTGCATTCATCAGATTCATGTACGCTTGAGTTCCACCAGTGGATCTGTTGCTACGAAAACCATATTGCCCGTCATTGAGAAGTTTTGGTGTTTTGAGATATTTCATGAGCTGATGGTTCAATACTCAACTGACAGAAGAGCTGCCGCTATATCGGTTTCATTTATTCTGCTTCTTTTTGTTGGCAGACTCATACCCTGAAATATCAAGACTGGGAAATGGGTTGTCGTGCGAAGAAATGAAATATTGTACATGGTTTTCTGATTGCAGTTGACATACATTAGACGTCAAACGACATAACATAGGAATATAGTTTAGCTTAGAGGCCAGTAAATTAGAATAAATTAATTTAGGTATGTTAAGCTAATTTTTAAGCATGCAAGTACAAGAAGAATAAAATAAAATGCACTAAGGATTCAGTTGACATCCGCAGAGATAACGACGCCTTTTTAACCGATACATAGGTGTTATGAAGCTTTTTCTGTGGTGACTTTCCAGGGGCAGAATGTAGTATTAATTTGTCTTGGCAGACCTTATTTTCATACCAACTTTAAGGCGTAATTAACTATATTCAGGAATTCTTCGAGAACCATATTCACAGTAAAACATAACCACAACGAATGTTTTTAAATTAACTTGGTTCCATGTAAGTCTATAAATTATTTCACGTATTCCCTGACACATTTGATTTTCCCTCAAAAATTATTATGTTGTGTATCTCCCAGGTCTGAATCCCAGCATCCACAGACTTCTTAAGACTTTTTATATACAGATTAGCACTCTTCGTGTAAACATATACCCACATTCTTGACAATTGTATTGCTTTTAGCTCCTACCTGTCGTGTCGCAATTTGCACATGTTTTTCACATCGTTCTGACATTACACTTCAAGTGCTAAATACGTTCCTCCCTTTCTGCAACAGAAACAAAAAAAAAACCTCAGACTGATCCCCAGTGAGGCCTCAAGAAAAATTCTTTGCATTCTCATCTCCACATTGGATAAATAATTCAGTGAGGCCTCACAGTGGCAGCAAACTGGAGCTAAGTTTCACTTATCAGTTTCACAGGCAGTCTAAACTCAGCTCATGAAGTAATTATGAGTGCTTAAGTGATTAAAGGATCGTTTGCCTTATACCAATTTGCCCTTCATCCCCTTGGCAATCGTTTTCACTTTGTTCGAGGATAATTAACATAAAAAAAGAAGAAGGTAAGCGTCCTCACGTCTCTTACATCGTACACGTATCGTTACCTGCACGGCATATATTATATTCATTGAGGGTTATATTGCTGTACCATGTATACATACAACAAGCCATTTAATTACACTCCAACTACCAAGGGCTGCATATAAAAGCCACAAAACTGCCAAAGGTGGTGCTGCTAATGGTACCAGAAGCAATGGAGGTGATGGTGATAGTGGTTAGGATACGTTTTCTACTCTCCACTTCATATTACGCTCACAGTAATTACACAATTAAATCCAATGGAAGTAAATTAATACTAGAACTTTCTGCGAGCTGGAAACGTCTACCTTGCAACGAATATAATTATCGAGGTGGTAATGTCGGCTTGGAGGTGAACCAAAGCATCTGGAACAGCTCAAAATGGAATGGAAGTCAAGCAGTCAAGCGAAGTCGAGCCAAGCCGAACTGTGAATTCAATTAAAATCGGAGTGGTTATGTCGAAAAAACGGAGAAAACTCCTAATTACTGCTTGGCTGACATTTCACTACAAAAAGAGTTAATGATCGAAAAGCTGAGGTACTCGTAGATACAGATACAGTGAGTCGTTTGACGTCTGAAGGGATTTCAGGTGTTAATTCAAAAAGAGCTCTTTCTATTTAGCTTCTGTTACATGTAGTTTAAGCGAAAATTAATGGTCCACCATATCTTTTCAATATCTTTCAATGTTCGAGATACTTGGAATTTTGATTGGTCTTCTCTTTAAAATGATGTACCTTGACTTGTGAACTTTGCACCCTTCTTATAGCTTCCATGAAATGGCAAGTTGTATATAATTTGTGTTGTAGCACAGAATCCTTCAGGGCCTTACGCACAATTTATTATTTCAGGTAACTTAAACCTGTTAGGATTTTGTCCTGAGAAACAAGCCATTTGTTTAGAGTACTTTACATTGATTTCCAAGATTTGTCGATGGAAGCATATCTAAGATACTTTGCGTGGCCAAAGGGTATATACAAGAAATAATCAAATAAATTTTCCATTCAAAAAATACTGTGTAGAAGAAGATCAAAGGGCATATCGAAGTTAAGGTTAGATTATAAAAATTTACCAAGTACTGGTCACATATGGTGCACCTATCCAATACCAAACATGTCTGATTTGATTTGAGGCCCGGGCCAACCCCGGACAGATTTAGTAAGGCTTATTGCAACAAATACTTAAAACTAACAATTTCATTTAAAACTAAAGATAGTTAGGACGTGAGGCATATCGTTAACTTCACGAAGCATTCTAGACATGGGCTCCAGGTGTCCGTAACTCGTTCTGGGAAGATTGAGCCGGAAAAGTGGCATAGACCTAAGATTGCTTGGGTTGGTGTTAAAAGAAATAAGTTGAAATAAAGAAGGACAATCGATATTGCCAGCTAAGATCTGATGAATAAAGAGAATGTCGCCACCTTTTCGGCGTATATGTAGAAAGGGGTTGAAAATTTATAAGTTTCAGCCGATCACTTTATGGGGGTAAGTTTTGGCTATCATCCCAGGGAACACCATGTAAGGCAAATCCTAAAAACCTGCGTTGAAAAGCTTATGTCCGGAGGATGTGAGTTCTGTAATAGGGTGACCAAACTTAGCTTGCATATTCAAGAAGAAGCCTAAAAAAGGTTATGTAAAGGGATTTGGTAATATAAGGACTGGAAAACTCCTTAGATCAGCCAGGGCTTGATAAAGCCAAGGACAGAGTTGGCTTTTTTATCATATTATCAACATGAGAACGGAAATTGAGTTCCTTATCACAGATAACACCTAAATCACGCAACTAATTCACTAAGGGAACAGGCAGATTAAATATCACATAGTAGCGAGGAGAAGTAGGAGGGTGCTTATGGGCATAAGTAATAGCCTGACACTTACTGACGAGCTCAACGAAAGTCTTCTGACAACAAGTACAAAATCTGTTTAGATCTTCCTACAGTGGTAGGCTGTCTGAGGAATATGATGTACATCTAAAAATTTTCATATCACCTGCGGAAACGGATATGTATGAATCTTGAATGATGATAATATGGGACCAAGGTGGCTGCTTTGAGGGACACCAGAGGCGTTTTTAATTGGGTCAGAAACCATAGACCTAAATAGAACGTCATAATGTCATTCATTTAACTAGGATTGAACCCATGTTATAAGGCTTATTTGGAAACCTTTAATTTTAGAAGGATTATACTCGTATCATGAGAAATTCTAAGAAAGGCTTTGCTAAAATCGGTGGCAATCACGCCAACTTCATTTCCAGATTCTAATGCACATAAAGTGCTTGATACGAATTCTGTTAAGTTGGTGGTTGTAGATCTTACTTACTTAGGCCGCCCTACAGTCCCGGGTGGACCTGGGCCTCAACCGACGACGCCTTCCTCTACTGCGTTATCCCTCTAGATTAGAGGGATAGAGTGATTCTGCGGGCTGGAGCATTGGTGTTCATTTGCTCTACATGTCCCAGCCATCTCAAGCGCCCAATGCGCATTTTTTTGACCAGATCGATGTTTCTGTACAGCTCGTAGAGTTTGTCGTCGAATCGTCTTCTCCAGAACCCGTCAGGTCACGCGGGACCACATATCTTACGAAGAATTTTTCTCTCAAAATGACCAAAGATATCTTCATCCGCTTTAGAAAGGCTCCATGCTTCGGAACCATAGAGCAGGACTGGGATCACAAGGGTCTTACATAGAGTTTCCTTGGTTGTTCGGAAGTGCGCCTTACTACACAGTTGCCTTCTCAGCCTAAAGAAACAGCGATAGCCAAGCGTTTTCTTCATTTGATTTTTGAAGAGATGTCGGTTTCAGATGTGATGGCAGAGCCAAGGTAGACAAAGTCCCTTACTACCTCAAAGTTATAACTGTCGATTGACATTCTAACCGATTCGTCAATGTTAAGTGTCCCTTCTTGTTGACAACATATACTTTGTTCTGCCCTCGTTTAACGCTAGACCCATTTTTGCCGCTTCTGTTCCTATACTCGCAAGCGCAGCAGTGATAGCTCGCTGTTTTCTACCAATAATACGCAAGCAATTGAACAGACTTTTGAAAGATCATACCGCGTGTGTTGGCTTGTAAATTTTGCAAAATTCTTTCAAGTATGATGTTGAAGAAGTCACATGACAGCGCGTCACCTTGCCTAAATCCTTTTTTGTCATCAAAGGTCTCGGTTAGGTCGTTGCCGACCTTGATGCAGCAGCAAGCTTTCGTCATCCTGCACAAGCGGACGAGTTTGGCAGGGATGCCAAAGCTAGACATTGTTTTGTATAGATGCTATCTCAACTTAATGGAGTTTTTCCAAGATCTATCCTCACCTAAAGCCACATTGATATGGACCAATCTAGTTATTGACGAGCTGCTACTGGCGTTCACATAATATGGCAGATAGGAGCTTGTTAATAAGCCTGAGGCCTCTTTACTTGGCGCAGTTCAGAGGGTCTCCCTTCTTGAGGATCGATCAAACAATATTGAGGATCCATTCGTCAGGCATACTTTCGTGCGACCATATTTCAGAGATGAGTTGGTGTATGTCCCCTACCAAGTTATCGCCAGACACCTTGAAGACCTCGGCAATCAGGCCGTCCGCTTCAGCAGTTTCTTGGACTCAGTCTTATACGAGTATATGGCTATCTTCACTTCTTCCAGGTCGGATGGACGGAATTGTTAGTCTGCATCGTCCAGGTTGAAAGGTACATTCCGCCTGGCAGAAGTGATTTTTCCGAATCCTGACCACCGACTGCGGCTCAGCCACTTCGTCCTTGTTCGTCACTACAGGCTTTTCTCCGAGGTTTGCATCCGTTGCATGTTTTTTTTTACCTTTTGGTAAAACTTCCGAATCTCAATCCTGGAGTAGCGCCTCTCAATTTCTTCGAACGCGCGCTTCTAATTCTCCTTCTTTTTCCTACTGACAAGCCGGTGCTTGTCTCTCCTCTTCTGCTCGTAGAGCTCGTGAGCAGCTCTAGTCCTTCTGTGCAGAGCGGCTTTATATGCTTTTTGTGTCGCTGCACGCACTTGTCGGTACTAATCGCCAAACCAGGGGTTTCGTTGTGGTGACCTAGTGAAACCCAGCACATCAGTGGCGGCATCTCTGATGGTTTTTTGGCAATGTTGCCACTGGTCTTCGATACTTGTTGCTGGTGTCATATTACCTCTTAAGAGACTAGACGAGACGATTATAGCCATCTGACGTCAAACTTCCTCACAGTATTAGCTTACCTTTGCGATGTTAGGGATATCCGCAACCGTACCTTGGTACAACAAGACAATGGTCCGAGTCAATGCCGGTCCCTCGAAAAGTTCGGACATCCATAATACTGGAGGAGTGACATCCACCGATCGCATTGTGGTCAATCTGGTTGGCAGTAGATTGGTCAAAAGTTCCCTAAGTCGACTTGTGTACTCGTATATCGAGATGTGGGAACTGCGTGAACGCTACGACAATGTTTCGGCCCACTGCGAAGTCGGAGCTGATGTCGTGCAGGGTATACTTTCCGACAACTGTACCATTGATGTTCCCCCTTCCGACCTTTGCATTAAAGTCGCTAAGGAAAATTTTAATGTCATAGCTAAGGCACTGCTAGGAAGAGCTCGTATGACCTATCTTTGGTGTCGTCATTTCTCTCCATTGTGGCGGCGTACACGCATATAAGTGTAATTTTGGCAAATTTGGCCTTAATACGTGTTGTTACGAAGCGCTCGTTAACTTGCCGGAATCTTAAGAAGACTCTTCTAAGTCTGCCTTTCACAACAAATCCGCATCCAAATAGGCGCTGTTTTGGCCGTCGATAACAATCGTCGTAGTAGATGTCGCAATTTTGTATCCTCTTTTTTTCTGGCCCATCTCCTCACATTTCTCGGATGGCGGTAACATCTGCTTTCCAGTAGTCCAGTGCCGCCGCTAGTTGTTCGGCCGCATATGGCCTATTATGGGACCTAACATTCCACGTGTACATCCGAAGTTTGTTGTCCTTGTTGCGTTTGTAGAGATTTATCAACAGTAGATTCATCCATATTCGAGGCGTGTTATTGCTTCGTAACTACATACTTTTTCAATGGCCGAGCAGTTACCCCGGCGGCACATCCCCAACCTGGAGGGCCGGTTCCATTATAATACCTCTAGGACGAGGGGTCGGTTAGACCGGAGCCAGTAACCCGTTCGAGGATGTGAGCGCTGCCATTGGCCCATTATGGGCTCATCCGCCACGATCTTTTTTCCAAGACCTTGACTTAGTATCGGAAATTATTACCTTCCTGTCGGAGAAGCCTGGATAAGGTCTTATTTGCTTTGTTCCTGGATTTTATTTCGCCATTGATTCTATCTAGGGAACTCATCCGTTACACCGTTTATAGTGCTTTTATTTTTGTCTGCTGGTCAGCACTTGCGCTTATAAATTTGTCAAGTCTTTTCATCTTGTCATCTCTCCACTTGGAGATACAATAAGCACAATTATTGTGTAGAAACAGTTAAAACCCTGGGTATCGCCAGGTTAACACATTTTAGTTCCCACTCTATTTCTACATCACCCAACCACGCCAATCAAATAAACAGTGACCAAAACTGTCAGGACAGTTGACGCCTTATTCGAAGTTTAAATCTCTAAGCGCTAAGTCAGAAATTCTGGGAAAAATAATTGCGGTGAATGAACCATTTATGACTTAACCACAACACTAAGATCCCTGTGGTATAACACCTAGAATAAAACTTGACGGGCAAAAAAGGTTAAAAATATGATACATCGTTTGAGGAAAGAAGTTTTCCCATTCATTGAACCTCTTTTCGGAAGCATCTGCTAACTTTAGAACCAGGTAGAATCCTCTATGGCATAGATATTAATTCTGAAAGAATCTGAAGCTGATTTCAATCCTCATATTTTCAGAGTTGGATATGAGGCGGCATTACACAATTTTCCAATAAAGCAAAAGTTTTTTATTTTTTACAACACAGGAGTATCATTTACAAAAGACATTTTCCGACCCTCAGAGATGCTGTACTGGTACGATACAGCACTTCAATTAAAGGCTTCACCTTTTTTATAGTTGATATCCTACACCCTCGGGATAGGTTCGGTTTGTGCTTATTAGAAACCTTTTCACTCTCACCAAATGACAAAAGCACATTGCCATTAATTTCATTGCCACATGGAAACACATAAGATTCTCTCAACGTTCAGTGCTCCTCTAGGCTGAAAATACTTTCAACCACCTACTTTCCCATTAAAATGAAATTCCTCAACCCCCGTTGCTTTTTCAGCCGAATTCTAGGCCGCCATATCACTAAACGAAATTGCCGCTCAAGTTTCACTTAACAATCTGCATCGGTGTGTCTTACAAGATGTCTTCAACCTGATACTCTTTCCTACAACCTGATACCCTATGCGCAAACAAGAGCTGGTAGCACTCTCAATGATACCCCATCAGATGTTTACTATCCATCATACACATTTCCATCAAGCAACCACCCACCACTAACATGCAAAGGAGTTTACTTATTCCAATGACCTTGAAAGTGTTGTATATTTCCGCCTTTATCATCGAAGAGATAAATAGATACAATTACACATGACATCGTATGGATACGGCGTTAGGCATGACACTGTCATTCAACTTTCAAGGTTCGACTGACATCTCAATTTAATCAATTGGTCGTGTTCAACATTCTACGTTCTACGTCAAAAAATATTTGAGCGTTTGGGTAAACAAAACTCGCGAATCAAATGTCCTGAAAGATATCTTTTCGAGTACAAAATTTGCATTTTTTTATTTTTAGGTGTAAAGGAAAGAAGGCATTTGTATACGTACAAGTATCTACAGACATTGATCCGTTATGGTGATATCGTTGGAATATTTTATATTTGGCTGCCACACCTCCAGCATCAGATGGATACATGTATGTATCTGTCAGCAGTAGGTGTGTTTTTTTTTGTTTGGCTTTTATTCAAATTGATATTCGATATTTGGCCAATAAATTGCAGTCAGTAAATTGAGGGGTTGAGGGTTTAAGGACGACGAGATGAGATAACATTGATCGATGGGCTACTTTGACCCGATATCCGAGTAAATGAATTAGCGTTGGTGGTTGGCATCTACGAGTATGTGCGCTTCATTGACGAGTCAGATTACGAACTACTATGGAGACAGTCATCGAATACAGTCCACTTAATATTTTTAAGGAATGTGATTCGAAGAGGCACATTTAGCAATATTTATTAACTAGTCCTGGAGGATACTGTTTTGCTGGAAATTCCAATAAATTTTCTAAGTGCTGATGCGACTAACAATATGTTCGCCTGATTCATTCAAGTATCTACCAACTGTTGCAAGTATAGTACAGATGGTATATGTTTACAAATACAAATACAAAGGAACCCTGTTCTCTTCAACTACCATCGTCAATCGATTACTGTCTGTTTCTGTCGGAACAGAGGACTTAGACACGGAAGTAGTCCATTGTAAGTTCCTTTAATATGTATTTCTCAGTGTTTTGTAGAGTAAACCCATTAGTGGTAAAGTGCCTACTGCACCAACACCCACAACATCAGCACCGAGTACCCCCAGCCTAATGCGAACATTAGCTGGATATTTACAGAAGTAGAGCTCCGCGATATCGTCTGCATTCTTACAGCGAGCAAGATGTTGTACCACGTATGCCCAACACACTTAGTTATATACCAAAGCAAAGTGTCCGGTTATAACGCCGATAAGCAGCCTGCACTCTTTTCTAGTGAGGAACAGCAGGGAAGACAATGAATTCTTGAAGATGCGGGGAGGAATTCCTTTGGTTTACCGGCAACCTGGAGATTCATGCCATCTGCATTTATTCTCATAGGAAACTACAAATGTCAATGGAAGCCCTGACCATGGACGCAGACATCCCGTTGGGACCAGCCTTCAGCCTTCTGACTGAATTCAGAGAAGTCTTGCCTTCTCGGACTACCATAGGAGTCATGAAAGGATTCATCAAGTCTTTATCCTCTCTCTACTAATTTTTCATTATAGTTCATTGTCGTCAGGATGCATATGCAAACAAATGAAATCTAACGTTATCGTCCTCCAGAAACACACCTACACAGCGCTGCTGCATGAGATGGTTACCATCACAGCTGGTTCACAACAACAAAGTGCTAGCGAGGTCACCAAGGACGCAGTTCTCCTAGTAGGACATTGTTCAGACAGCTCTGCCACCACTAACTTGCCCGTGAAGGGTGTAACAACCAACGACCTGCTCTTTCGTGTACTACCGGTCACGCTCTATGGCCCTAATAAAGCAATCGATACATTTGCACTCTTAGACGAAGGATCGTCTATAACTATGCTGGATGCCGAGGTGGTAAAGGAGTTAGGGTTACGAGGTCAAAAGTGCCACTTAGATATGCAATGGGTTGGCGGGAGACAAGCTCAAAAACCTACAATGCTGGTTGATTTGTATGTTAGCGGAGCAAGGAAGAAAAGGCATATCCTTAGAAACGTTTATGGGTTGCCAAACCTTCGTCTACCTAATCAGAGCCTAAGCGAAAACGATCTTCGTAACACTACAAGCGGCGTTGGAGATCTTAAACTACAGCCATACTATAATGCAGAGCGCAAGCTTCTAATCGGTCTCGACCACTGCCACCTGGGTCTACCAAAGGAATGTTGGTTAATTAATGGAAATACTCCGTACGCTGTTAACACGGAGCTCGGATGGGTTGTATTTAGCCAAACAGCAAAAGCTACTCGAACGACGCAGTCATGCCTGTTAGCTTATACGTCCAGCAAGGAGCCATTGCATTAACTCGTTGAGCAGTACTTTGAAACCGAAATCTTTGGCGTCAGACCATCACCTCCAGTTGAGAGCAAAGCCGACTGTCGAGCTAGACAAACTCTTCAATCAATAACTAAAAGAATCAATGGGAGTTTCCAAGCAGGACTGTTGTGGAAAGCCGATGACGTGGAGCTACCTGATAGCTATTCAATGGCAGTGAAGCGATTAATTAGTATAGAACGGAAGATGAAGCGAGACCATAGTTTTGGTACTGTTGGGCCAAAGACGTGGTATTTACCACATTTTGGCGTGGTTAACCCAAACAAGCCAGCCAAACTTTTCCTTGTATTCGAAGCGAAAGCGCTATTGCCGTAAGTGGAGACATTAAGGAAATGTTCCACCAAATCCTGATACGGCAAGAAGACAGATGCATCCACCGATTTTTTTGGCGTGACGGTGACGAAGGAAGACCACCAGACGTGTAAGAGATGACAGCTATGACTTTCGGAACTGCATGCTCGCCCTGTATAGTTCAAACACATCAGAGTCATTACCCACGCGCTATCAAAGCTATCACGGATCGTCATTATGTAGATGATTTCGTGTATAGTTTTGAATCAATACAGCAAGCCATCGAAATATCAGAGCTAGTACGAGAAGTACATAGAGACGTAGGGTTCGAGCTGAGAAACTTCAGCTCGAATTCCCCGGAGGCGCTAGTGAGCGCTAAAGGAAGTCTTGGCATGTTCTGGGATCTAGTCTGTGATAATTTTAGTTTTCGGTTGCAGTTTCATCACGTTGAGAAAGACGTCATCAAGGGAAAAAGGGAACTTCTCAACATCATTATGTCCATGTTCGATCAGTTGGCCCTGCTGAATCAATTCACCGTGGCACATAGAATTGCGGAAATTCTGAACAACACTCAGCAAACCAGCTGATGACCTCACGCCGTACTCACGCTGGTTGTGCGGTCCTAACTAACTTCCTAAAAAGAAAGGAAGGCGAGTGGCCACCCAGTGAAAACCCTATCGCCAAGGAAAATAACATCAACGATGAAGAGCTGAAGTAGTAATTTTATCGATTTTAAACGATTCTCATCTCTTTTCAAGCTCGTAAGATCTATGGCCTAGGTACTTCGTTTTGTAAACCGCTGCTGCAAACATCTAAATGGTAGTTTAAGTAATGGCCTAGCATCATTCGAGCTCGAAGCAGCCGAGAAATCACTTTGTTGGCTTGTTCAACAGGAAGCGTTTAAAGTCAAATTGAACCAAGTCAGTTGCTCCCAAACAGTAGCTAAGGGAAGTCCTTTACAACAACTATCACCGTATGTAGACAGCGATGGAATCCTCCGGGTATATGGTCGTGTTGATGCCTCCAGCTGGCTCACCTACGCCGCCATCTTGCCGCCCCTTCACGTGTTTACGATGCTAGTGGTTGCAGATCAACATTGCAAAATGGAGCAACAGAACGTCGAAGCAACGAAGCAACGATATCACGGAAAGTGATCTCCAATTGCGGTGTATGTAGAAACGCGAAATTTAAGCCAGTCCCACCATTGATGGGCTCTCTGCCTAAGGATCGACTTACACCCTTCTCCTACATGGCTTAGGTTATTTCGGCCCGATTACGGTCACGATTGGACGTCGTACCGAGAAGCATTGGGTGGCGCTTTTCACGTGCTTGGTTGTACGTGCGATTCATCTCGAAGTTGGATATGACTTGTCCACAGACGCTTGCATATTGGCGATCCGTAATTTCATTAACCGCTGAGGAACTCCGGTTAGGATTCGCTCTAATAATAGGACGAATTTCATCGGTGCCAACCAAGAGGCAAAGCGATTCTCGGACGTATTCGATTGTGAGCGCGTTCAGGAGGAGTTATTAGCCAAAAGAGTTGAGTGGGTGTTTAACTGCCCCTCCAATCCTTCGGAAGGCGGAGTATGGGAGCGCATGGTACGATGCGTGAAAAGAGTCCTCGCTCATACGCTAAAAGAAGTGGCTCCTCGTGGGTATGCCTTACAATGCCTCGTAGTGGAAGCTGAAAATGTGGTGAATTCTCGCCCGCTCACGCATCTGCCAACCACAGTCGACGAAGAAGTACCACTAACCCCGAACCACTTTCTACTTGGTTCGGCCAACACAGCACAAACACCCAGTATAAGCGATAAGATATGAAATGCCAGATAAGTTATGCGCACTCAAGCCCGGCAACTACGTGATCGATTTTGGAAACGCTGGGTAGCTGAGTATCTGCGATCAAAGCCACTAGCAGAGTGAGATTTGGTGTTCAAGTTTCTTACCGAGCATGACACCCAACAACTTAACTTCGTTGGATAAATGGGTGGTGATGCCAATAAGCACTGGGCAGCTTCCTCTTGCACGTGAGTTTTGAGATGATTCAGGACTGAATACGCTTTAGAGCAGAGAGTTGCTCCGCATGATCGTACAGACAGTATATCTACGTCATCTGGGCATTTATCTCAGAACTATTGAGAGCGTTAATCAGCGTGTCGAGTGGTTTGCACCATAATTCGAGATACTACACTGTCATGCGGTTTACTTCGGTTTACCTCCGCCATCTGATAGTAATCCGGGTCCTATTCATCAGCATTGCTTACATCCCTAAAACTAGTGATTCGTCTACGCCGTGTTGACTGAGCGGGTTACACATGCCGTCAAACGATGCGTTGTCTAAACCATCCTCAATGTCGACAGAAATGTCCAGGGTGTTATTTTCTTGTCGAGTTCGCCTTCAATTCTGGCCACCAGATTTTAAAGCGCACTATGTTAAAACCTTGGACCTTGGCAGAGATATTGAATCTTAGACAGAAAATGCATTCAAAAACTATTTTGCGTACATGAAAATAGACCATTCTTCTCATGCTCTTTCTCCTCTATGACGATGGTCAGGCAGAAAGATCTGAAGCACTTGGCGGGAACATAGTCATCTTTTCCGATTTTCGGTGTAAAGGAGAATTTTACTATTCACCAGGGGTTCGGTATAAATACATATGGAAATTCTCTTCAGAATGATAGCATAATGGATGCCAGCAGTACCAAACGACTCCTTGAAACCATGAAACTTAGCAACAGCGTATTTGATGGCCTCATTGATAGCCCCAACCGATAGAAGATGCCAGCTACGGCATATTCTATTACTCAGCTCAATTGAAGCTTCGGTGATAGGTGCTAAGTGTGGGCTAATTTTATTTACATTACCTGAGAGGTGAGTCCCAAGTGGTATAAGGTAGAGAGTCTCTACTTTAAATCTTAAAGGGGCACTCTTGGAAATCCGAATTCGCTTTGATCTGTAGAGATTAAGTCTTCCTTCAAATGGTCATAGGTGACTTGTTTAAGAGTATTCTGGATACCCTACGAAGTTGCTGCACGCCTGCGTTTCACAAGTGAATGAAGGACCTGCAGGATTGTTTCCTTGATGATTTCCAACGAGTATTTGGAGTTGTTCACCTGCAATCTGGACGTGTTCCTGTGCCATTTTGTTATCATAAGCCAAACATGGATCTACCAGAATACACCAGAGACCGAGCAGCGGTCAAAACAGAGGGTTTCTCCCAGCGACACAGGTGTTCCGTCGGCCATCAATGTTAAAACCACACTTTTTTGGATGCACGTGGCATAATCCTCATTGACTGATTACCTGCAGAAGGGGAAATATTTTGCTATCGGACTGCTTCAATTATTACTTAAAGGAAAAACAACAGCATTTGCCCAACCAACCAACGCGTATGTAGTTACCATGGTGAAGTTTCATGGATTGGGTAACGGATTGCTTCCTCATCCACTATGTTCTATGGATTTAACCCCCAGTGACCATTTCCTGTTTCCAAACCTGAAGAAATGGCTCCAAGAAATTTGTCTCCAACGATAAACTCACTGCTCAAACAAACGTCTATATTGAGGACATCGACAAATCTAATTACGGTCATTTGGCAGGGAACAAAAACTTGGAGAAAGGGTATTGTCTTGTGTATTGAATTGAAAGAAGACAATAAGTATGACGGTTATAGAAGAAGTCATTCATGGCAGGCTTTGGAGGTGAATATATTTATTATGCCCAGTACTCAACATTTAAGAGTTTAGATACAGCTGGTGTATGGCCATCGGTAACAGCCTAAGGAATATTCCCCCAGTTCTAAATAGCAAAAATCGTATTCAGGACTTCAATGAAACCACCCGAAGTAGTAGGCAAAACACCCTGTTAGTCATGTTATTCTTCAAGGTAATCACCAGTCCCATTTCAAAAAATTCCCTTCATTCTTACCTCTTCCGCATTGTCAGTCGGAACCCAATCTTTGTTCTCGGTGTTTTCGTAAGTAGTATCTGTTACTCTGCCTATTGTATTTTTGTGTACGGGAAATTCAGAGAAAAACCTTTTGATCGTGGAAATGGAAGGTACGAGTATGTTCTGTGTTTTAAAATATATTGTAATTGAATTCTATTTCTGCATTTATACTGTGCTTATCAAAAACGTTGCCGAATGCCTGCAAGGATATTTATTTTCATCAAAATTTATTGGGTAATAATGTAACGGCGCTGTCGGGCTATAATTTTTTCATGGTTATCAACCTCAGTCTATGGACTATCGTATCCACCATAAATCTTTCCGGTTACGCCCGCCGTCTTGTTTTATATTACTTCAAAAATGACGAACAATATATTGAGTAATGTCCACTAAGTAATGTTTTGCTATTTGCCCTGCAGATTCGTCAGATATTTTCAAGATATTTACTCGATGAGAATTGTACTATATGAATGTTTAAGAAATTGCAAAAAGAAGAAGTTAAACAAAAAGGTAATACAACTAGTAATTTCAAGAGCGTTTCCAAGAAGATATGAATAGTCCCAAGTTATAAAGAAGAATCCATCTTAAAAAACAATGAAAAGTGGCTCAAATCAACCATTAAACTACCTAGATGCTCGTATTTTATACATGCTGGACAGAAATCAGGACGACCATATAAATTGTTCGAAGAGCTCAGTGACTGCAGTAAGCGTCGGAAAACTAAAGGGTTACGCATACAAGTTCCGGTCAACGAGTTAACGTATGCAGCCAGTGTAAGTTAGCGCACTTCAGAAAATACTAATGCGCCAAAAATTATTAAATAAATTACCTGCTCGGCAACTAGAGCTACCAAATTTTGTAAAAATAATGGGATAATGGGTTCTTATGCGAAGCAAAAAATTTTCTCCACAAGAGGCACTAGCCAATACTTGTAGAAACTTTATCAGAATGATGCAAAGTTCAAAGGTATCAAAGGTAGCCAGGTAACTGAAACTTGCACCGAAATACAACTTCAAGCATACTTCCAGCTTACGTCTGTATAAATATGTCGCAAAGATTGCAGAGGAAAAGAAGAGAAATGTGGTTTCAATATCAAACAGTGCCAGCAATAATTTAAAAATAGCGCTGACCATGTGTCCGGGCACTTAGTGCTTAGATTGTACCGGATCGCTATCCCCTACCTCACCTGGTATGCGGATAATTTCCAAAATACTCGTAGACTTACAAAAAACCTTCCACCAGGTGGGGTGGCCGTGGTGTAGTGGTACTAGCTATCGCTTCTCATTCGGAAGGTCAAGGTTCGAATCCTAGCCACAGCAAGTTTTCATTTGTGTAATTGGAACTCAGTCAGAAAAATCTGCGTGTGAAGGCATAACACTGACATGCAGATTTGGCTGTTGTAGAGTTTTCAAGCACAAAACAACCGTTAAAATTCACAACCTGAATCATTCCGGGTGAAGAAAATCTCTCCGTCCTATTCGGACTCCCACCCCTGGAGGGTCAATATCGAAACCAAACACACCTGAGTCTCAAACCACTACATCACAACAATGCTTTCCTTTCTCCTCCTTCTATCTTTCCGCCCGCGCCATGGCAACAGTATAAGGGTATTCATAACCCCTTAGGCGCGCATAAATTATAAAAAAAAAAAACAAGGTACATATATCCCGAAGACATCCCAAAAATAGCCATGACCACGCCATGCCCTTCGGTTTTTACGAATTTGAATACATGGCGTACGGGATGTGTAAAGCACGTTCCAAAGGCTGATAAACAAGTGCTACAAGGCCTCGATTTCGTCTTCGCATGTACGGATGATGTAGCCGTTGTTGCTTCAGAAACCGAAGAACAGCATTGGGTCTATAACTTAATTCATTAATTTTTCAAAATTTGAACGTTTGTTTAAGAAAAACATGTCCAATAATATTAGTCAAAGTATTGCCCATCTGAAGCTATGACTTTTTCCCATCTTTCTGGCAATTTGTGGATCCCATCCCAAAAGAACTGCGCCGGCTTAGCAGCCAAGAATGAATTAAGCCAATTTTCGATATACTACTCTGATGTGAACCGTATTTCAGTGAGGGCGTTCTGCATCAACCGAAACAAATGGTAGTCAGAAGGGGCAAGGTCTGGGCTAAGACTTCATATCCACTGTTTTCCAAATAGTTCTTAACCGGAATAGCAACGTGGGGCCGAGCGTTGTCATGATGGAAAATTATTGACTCGTGTCTGGTCGCATATTCCGGGCGTTTTTTGGCCACTGCTCCCTTCAAACGGATTATTTGTGTTCGATAGCGTTGTCCATTGATGGTTTCACCCGGTTTTAGCAGCTCATAATACAGCACACCCATCTGATCCCACCAAATACAGAGCATTACCTTCGCGCCATGGATATTCGGCTTTGCCGTTGATTGGGCTGGTTGGCCGAGTTTCACATGTGATTTTTTGCGCTTGGGGTTGTCGTAATGGATCCATTTTTCATCACCAGTAACAATCCGATGCAAAAATGATTTCCTTTTGTGGCGTTCCAACAGCATTTCGGACATGCAAAACCGCCTTTCGACGTCTCTCGGCTTGAGTTCATGTGGAACCCAATTTCCTTGCTTTTGAATATATCCAGCTGCTTTTAAACGTTTTGAAATGGCTGCTTGAGTGACATTCAAAGATTCTGAGAGCTCTTCTTGTGTTTGGCAACAATCTTCATAGAGTAGTGCTTCCAGTTCTTCATCTTCAAACTTTTTTGGCTGCCCAGGACGTTCATCGTCTTCCAAGCCAAAATCACTACTTTTAAATCGTGCAAACCACTTTTGGCACGTTCGCTCAGCTAACGCATGTTCACCATAAACTTCCACCTAAATACGATGACTTTCGGCACTAGTTTTCTTCATATTAAAGTAATGAAGAAGAACTCCCCGCAAAAACACTTTTTCAGGCACAAAGTTCGACATATTTGAGTGAAAAAAAATTATTGTTGTTTACGCTTCAAATGAATGACATAGACTGAAATGACGTACAATGACAGTAGCTTTCCAACGCATGTTCCAATGGAATAATAACAATGGAATAATACAAGTTACGCCATCTCTTAGCAACGAATTAAGTTATAGACACAATACATACGCCAGGTGTTTGAAAGATTGCGGGAAAAACAGCCTTTCGACAAGTTTGGCCAAATGCTAGTTTGGAAGAATAGAGATGAAATTTATAGGCCACTTAGTCAGCGAAAAAAGCATCCGGTACTACTCGAAAACATCGTCCCGATCAAAAGCTTTCTCCAGCCAACTAGCGCAAGAGACCTGAAAAGTTTTTTGGCCATGCTGAATTCTTATCGCAAATTCATGCCCAACGTCGTCATCAACTAATTAAAGCAGCAGTCATTAATCAGCTGCAATACGAAAAACAGGCAGACAATTATCAGATGGACTCCGGAGACAGAAGAAGCGTTTAACAATAAAAGTCTGTCCTAGCGAATGCAATACCCCTGGCAATCCCGAAGAAAAACACAGAGCTATCTTTAGCAATTGACACACAACAGACGTGGCGGTGGCTGCAGTACTGCATCAAATGGTCAATAGTGACATGTATCCGCTGGAATTTTTTTTCCCGAAAGCAATACAAAACACAAGAAAAATATAGCACCTATGATAGGGAGCTGCTGGTGATGTACATGGGCATTTCAGATATATGGTCGAAGAATGGAAGGGTCATGTACATACTCACCGTCCAGAAGCCGCTTACGCATGTGTTCGTGCAGAAAAGGAAAAGATCGAAACCGCGACAAATTGGATACTTTAACTTTGTTGGACAAGACAAGACGGTTCAAGACCGATATTCATCACGTCTATGGGGTAACCGCAGATCTCTTTTCCAAGATAAGTTCAATAAAAAACGACGAGGCACTCACAAACTTTGAAGGCAATAGTAAAACTTCAATAATTTTTAAAAGGTTTATCGTTCTAGTTAGTAATCGCAGTACTCTGCGCGATATATCTACGACGCGTTTACGGCCCTTTGTGACCGAGCAGTTCCGAAGGCACATAATGGTGGACATGCATAAGCTTTCATACCCAAGTGCAAGAACAATAATACAACTCGTCACCGATCGCTTTGTGTGGCCGAATGTGAAGAAGAACTGCACCGAGTTTGCCCAGCGACTACCGATGTACCGAAATATTATATGTTTCACTATCCGATCATTTCGCACACATAAATGTAGACATAATGGGTCCCTTACCACTGCAAAGGGGCAACTATACTGCTCGACAAGCTTCACACGCTGGACAGAGGTTGTCAAAATAACCGACATGTCAGCCAAAATAACAAACACTCCCACATACCCAAACTCTTCAAAAGTATTTTGTATGGAGCTCTAAGCTTCCACTGCAAATCACTTATATCTCCTACACAACATGGCTTCCTGAAGGGTTGTTCAACCACCACAAATCTCATTGAATTCGTATCCTTTGCCCTCTCTGCCTTAGACAATGGTAACAAAGGCGATGTAGCTGCAACCGATTTTAGCAAGGCCTTCGACAAAATCTCTCATCAATTAATACTCTTCGAATTGTCTGCCCTCGGCTTTGAACCCATACTGTTAAAATGGATAGCCTCAAAAACCGTTTTAACAATGTTCGTTTTATGTCAGCCTGATAGACTCCATTTTTGGCCACTTCTGGAGCCCCACAAAGCAGGCATCTTGGCCCCCCTCTTTTTACATATATTAACCATAAGTGATCTCGACAGGATCATCAAACACTCCTCTGTCTCCCTTTACCCCGACGACACCAAGGACCTTAATACGAGTAGTTTTTCGATCTGCTGCCTTAAAAAGACTTTGGAAGTTAATATACCCAAATGCCAATCCATCACCTCTTCACATAAGCGGCACCAACCTCCTCCCCGACTCTACCTTCTCCACAACCAATCTATCTCCTCCGTTTAATATCTTCGCGACCTCGGCATTTTGTGTGATAGGGAGCTCAACTTCCGTTTACATATGGATGGGATAATCCTTAAAGCCAACTCTGCAATAGAATTTGTAAAACGGTTGTCCAAAGAATTCACCAACCCATACGCGACCATATTATATTAACCTTGTTCGCCCCCTCCTAGACTTCGCCACTCAAATGTGGTCACAATATCATGTTCATATCTCGAGAATCGGAAGCATCCAACTCCGTTTTCTCCGATTTGCTCTTCGAGGTATGCTCTGGGACGATCCTTTTATTCTACCCCCTATGAAAACCGTCTCAATATTATCAACTTAAACACCCTTGAGAAGCGCTGAGATGCAGCCGACATTCTCTTCATTCATCGATTCCTTTCACGTCACGTTTAATGCGAGTCCATTCACAACTCTATTTTCCTCAACACCAATCCCCGTCATCCCTAGTCTCTTCAATCTACCAACCTCCTCGACAAAACTTACAATCAATGTTCGATGTATGACTTTAAAATCGGCCTAGGCGACTTTAATACCAAAACTGGAAAGGAGGACTTCTTTGGTAGCACAATGGCAAGACATATCCTACACGACACCACGTATGGAAACGGACTTCGGCCAATCGATTTAGCTACGGGACGTAACGTTACTATATCAAGCAAACCTCAATATTCACAAGGGAACATGGCAGACACCGGATCAGCAAACTGTCAACCAGATTGATCATGTTGCGATCAACGTACGGCACTCCTCAAGTATTTTAGATGTCCGCACACTCCGGGCGGCCAACTTAGACTCGGACCACTACCTAGTTGCAGCCAAGGTACGTCTATGGATATCTCAGCCGCCACAACAATGAGGAAATACTATGAGAAGATTTAACTTTGAACGGTTTCAATCGCAACAAGCCGCCATCCTCAACCTCTCAAGAAGTCCTTTGCTATCAGTATCAAGTGATGAAGACCAGTGGCATAGATGCCAAGAAGCCATCAAAAATACCACAAGTCTAAGAGCAAAAGACGAGGGAAGAGCATCGGCTTCTCCGAAGAAAAAAAGGAAGAGCATGAGAAGCGCGCGATCGAAGAAATAGAGAGATGCTACCACAGCAATAATGTTCGGAAATTCTACCAAGAGGTAAAAAGAAGGTATCAGGGTAATAAGAAACGGAAACCTGTAGAGATGAACAAGGAAACCTTGTAGTAGTATCACAGTTGGTGCTGAGGATATGGCAACACCATCCTGCAGACTCCTAAACGGCGAAGACGGCATAAATTCCGTTCCCAACTAGAGTGAACCATTCAATATTGATGTGGCTTGCGTCACCGTCCACCCGGCCAAAATGAAGTGAGGATAGCAATATCTAAAGTCGAACAAGGCTGCCGGGCCGGACGGCCTACCCGCCGAACTATTTAAGGCAGCAGGAGATGACTTGGTAGAGAGCATACACCAACTTATTTCCAATATTTGGTCGGATGAATGTATGCATGATGAATGGAACCTAAACATCGTTTGTCTGATTCAGAAGGAGGCCCTCTAAACTGCACCAACTATAGAGCTATCAGTATCCAAAACATCGCATATATTGAGATGTTGTCTGCCGTATTTTGCGAGCGCCTGAAACCTTTTATCAACGATCTGATTGGACCCTATCAGAGCCGTTTAGGCCCCCAATTAACCAAATATTCAAACCACGGCAGAACCTGGAGAAAACGCAAGAAGTTCAGATCGATACTCACCACTTTTTTATCGATTTTAAAGCTTTAAAGAGACGAACTATGTATAGAGCCATGCAGGTTGTACAGGCTGACAATGGAGGAAGCTCGCTGCTGCATCAAGGTCGGTAGCGGCCTAACCGATACCTTTGATGTCAAAAAAGGATTTAGGCAAGGCGACGCGCTGTCATGTGACCTCTTTAACATCATACTTGAAAGAATTGTGCAAAACTCGCAAGCGAACACACGAGGTACGTTCTTTTAAAAAGTCTGTTCAATTGCTTCCATACGCCGGGGATATTGATTTATTGGTAGAACACAGCGAGCTGTCACTGGTGCGTTCGCGAGTATAAGAATAGAAGCAGCAAAAATGGATCAAGGGGTAAACGAGGACAAAACAAAGTCTATGTTGTCAACAAGAAGGGACACCCAATATCAACGAATCGGCCAGAATAACTTTGAGGTAGTAAGGGATTTTGTCTACCTCGGCTCTGCCATCACATCTGAAAAGAACATCTCTGCAGGAATCAAACGAAGAATAACGTTTGCCAATCAATAGTAAGACCCTCTCCCGAACAACCAAGGAAACTCTATATAAGATCCTTGTAATCCCAGTCCGGCTCTACGGTTCCGAAGCATGGACTCTTTCTAAAGCAGATGAAGAGATGTTTTGAGAAAAAAATTCTTCGTAAGATATTTGGTCCCCTGGGTTATGGATCAGACGATTCAACGTTGAACTCTATGAGCTGTACAGCGACATCGACTTGGTGAAAAAACTGCGCATTGGGCATTTAAGATGGCTGGGATATACATATAGAGCGAATGAACACCAACGCTCCAGCCCGCAGAATATTCGACTCTAATCCGGAGGGACAACGCAGGAGAGGAAGGCCTTGCCTTATTAGCGCGCAAGTGGAAGTGGACCTCAACGAACTTGGAGTGCCCAACTGGAGGCAGTTACCTAAAGACCGCGCTAATTGAAGAGGCTTATTAGTTTAGGCTCAGGTCCACCCGGGACTGTAGTAAGTAAGTAAGAAGGTTCAAGTGGCTTTCATCGATTTTCTGTGAATGATCTCTTATCTAGAAAGTCCACTATGATCGCAAAGCGGATGGATGAGAAAAGGGTAGTTAGAGGCAGGCATAAGCAGCGAAGACAAATTCCTTTACGTAGGGGGCTAAATTTGGGCCGACTTACTTCACACGATTTGACATGAATACACTATCGAAAGCGGCGTAAAGTAAACTTATTTAGCTTAGTCAACTGACAATAGAGCCATGAGAAGAATGAAGCTTCAGACGCAAGCGACTTATAGTGGAAACTGATGAGGTATGGTGACAACATTTTTTTAAAGAGCATAGACCAAAACATTTGCAAAGTTCAAGCTGATAAAACCGTGATAAAACGACGGGAATTTCTGCTCCATATACGGGTACAAGCAGGGTGGTATTTTTGCTTAACCCAACCAAACGTATTTTGCGACATATTTCCCAGTACGGTCATCATAAATGAAAATGGACCAACTTAACGAGTACACAATTTTGTGAACCATTAACAAAAATATCGCCTAATTCCAGCCCTAAGGGTAGGTAACCATGGAAACTAAAATCTTCTGCAAGTCTGCCCTCTAGCTCCTGTGATATTGATATCTGCCAGACAAATTTGGAATTTCATTTTTCACTATAAACTGCATCCTTTGGCCGACTTCTATTCTAATCCGTTGCGTTTTAATCTTCCTGAAAAGCAATCTACTTTTCCCTGTCCCAAAAGAAAAGGAATAATTACATATATTTCTGTCCACCCAGATTAATTAACAGCAAAACTCACTGGGAAGATTTGCGAATAGACGTTGTAGACAATACTGAGTTGAAAGTAGCACTTAGAACGCCGTATCAACTTGAAAAAGAAGTTGAACGTTTTGTTGAAGTCATACAGTAAGCGGCGAATCGAACAAAGTTCCCAAAGTCGGCATAAGATACCCACCGGAAACCAGAGAAACGATAAGGAAGAAACGAAGAGCGCGGAAAAAGTGGCATGAAACCCGGGAACCACAAGATAAAACGTCCTTCAATAGGCTCTGCAATTTGTTGAAAAAATCGTTCAAGTGTTCGAAAGCCCCAAATACACGTGGCGCCAATAAGAAGAAACCAGGATGACTGGGCGAAAGGAAATAAGGAAAAAGGTAATGTTTTCGCCGACCATCTTGCAAAAACGTTTAAACCATTCGACGGGGAAGTGCTTCCAGAGAATGTCAATATGCTAGACATGACGACAAACTTTCCAGTAGAAAAGGCTACACTTAGGGAACTTAGACAAGTTATAGACACGCTAAAGCCCAATAAAGCCACGGGATATGACTTAATAACGGGAGAGATACTTAAAGCGTTGCCGAAAAAAGATTTGCTAAAGCTGCTCTATCTTATACATGCCAGCATTAGATTAGAGCATTTTCCGCACCAGCTGAAAGTAGCCGAAGTTATTATGGTTCCGAAACCCGGTAAACCGCTGACTGAAGTCAAGTCATATAGACCAATATCGCTTCTCCCGATTATATCGAAGGTCTTCGAGCGAATCCTTCTTAATCGTCTTAAATCAATTACCGACACAAATTCCCTCTTACCTGATCATCAATTTGGCTTTAGAAGCCATCACTCTACAGTTGACCAAGTGCATCGAAAAACCGATGTAATTGAACGAGCAATCGAGTGTAAGTTAGTCTGTTCAAGCGCATTCCTTGACGTTACGCAAGCCTTTGATAAGGTATGGCACGAAAGCCTAAAATATAAACTTCGACAAGCCCTACCCCAGCAATTGTCTTGTATTTTAGGTTCATACCTGGAAGACCGACTCTTCCGTGTGAGACACGAAAACGAATATTCCACTTTTAAGATAATAAAGGCAGGGGTGCCGCAAGGAAGTGTACTTGGCCCTCTGCTATATTTGCTTTTTACCCGCGATATACCGCAAACGGATGACACTATCCTAGCCACATTTGCTGATGACACTGCCATTTTGGCAACGGCTAAAACAGTCGAAGAAGCAACTGCCAACTTGCAGCGTGCCCTTACACGCATTAACAATTGTACAAAGACTTGGCAAATCGCGCTTAATGAAAATATGTCTGTCCACGTGAACTTCACTCTCAAGAAAATTGAGAATCCACCGGTGTTTATCAACGCAGTACGAATTCCTTACGCGAACGAGGCCAAATATCTCGGTATGACACTCGAAGCTAAACTAAAATGGAGACATTCCAAAACAAAGTTCTTCGAGGTATTGTTAATGCGCCGTGGTACATTAGAAACGATGATATCCACAGAGACTTAGGAGTCGAAAACGTTCAGAACGTAATTAAAATGTTTGCGCGAAAACATAATAATCGATTACAAGGTCATACGAATATTTCTGTTCAACAGATCCTCGACGAGACAAATTTATTGCGCCGTCTGAAAAGGACTAAACCTCTCGATTAGCAGCGCGTAATTTTTCTAAAGTACACAGGAATTTTCAATGGAAAATCGCCTGCAGGATATCTTATAAAAACAAAATAAAATGCGATAGAAGAACTGCTTGTTGAGTGTGAACTCAGTCGTAGTTTGCATAAGGGAGTTGTTTTTTAGTGAGTAAGGATCTCACACTACTATAGGCCCCGGCCCTATAGTGTCTATGAAGACTTCTCACCTTCCCACGAAAAAAAAAAAAAAATTTTCTGTCTATTATATTCTGAACTATGGTCTTAAATATCTCACAGGACTCGGTAATTTCTTTGCGACTGGAAGCAAACAAGCTCTATCACCTTTTCAGGGATTCATTATTCATTCGTTAAACTATTTCCATTATCCTGCGTATTATCTGTCCGTTCCTTATCTTATAGTCAGCAAATACAATATTTTCCAATTTAAATCAAACACCTGTTACAACATAAGCGTTCTCTTATGTATACACGTGTTCCATTTAAAAAGAAAACCTCCTCCAGTTTATGCGAAATCAATTTCACTATCCTATTGAGATCAAGTTCAATCTAAACAGAAACAACATCCTTAGATTGCAAATGATGTAAGGTAGTAGACTAAATTCCAGCAAAATTGTCAAACAAAATGAAATTTCAAGTCATCAACGATTCAAGCAGTAGGCGGCAATATCCTTTATATAAGGTGTATCCTTGAATATTAAATTGGCACTCGCAGTGATTGAAAGAACTCTGTCGAGAGGATTATTGGGTACTTTCCGTGTAACATAAGATTTGACGATATCTGGATGTTTTATCTGGAAAAACACCTTCCTGGCGAATGAGTGGCTTATATATGTATGTCGCATTCAAAGGATGAACACATATTTGAACTCGCTTCCTGTTGGTGGTGGAAGCAAGCAGAAATGACAAAAATCCATGTCAATGCGTGCACCTTGGGTGTTCTAATGTGTTTACATTACTTCTATAGCTTACATGTATCTCAGATGGTTTTTTCTTTAATGGGGATTTCTTAAATTTAATCAGCTAATGGTGCCGAATAAGTAGCAGTATCATATCTTTTCGAAAGTTTTTATTACCTTAATTACCGTTGTAAGAAATATGGCAGATGCTACTGATAACGTGTACGCACTTAGTAATTGAACTCATTAACATCGGCAAACAAACAATGCGGAGACGATTTGAATCGCTAGTTACTCGTATTTGAACAAGAGAGAATACGGATATACAATATACTCGTACATATGACATATTATGTGTCCTTTATGTTTTGTTTCCAATCCAATTTATGCCTAAAGTGTGTACTTCATAAGGGCTTTTCTGTAAAAGTCTTTAATGGAAGTCCTGAAACGCAAAATTTGAAAGCGCTTCAAAAGAATTTTTAATTTAAATGTCGACTCCTTTCTTTCTTGACTGCGTTGTTGTGGCCGGAAACTTTAAAGGTTAAGAATTCTATGGTTGCGAAAAAATTTTAATCAAGTGCCAGAGACGTCCTGACTTGACATTAAATTGTTAATTATCATGCAGGTAACTCAAATGGAAAATCCATTCTTACAAGCCCCTAAGGACATTTAGACGCTGACTCAGAAGTTGTAAGAAAATGCTCCTTATGACTGCCGAACTTTGAAAATTATAAAGGTTGAATGGGCATCAAAAGTTGCATGCATAAGAGTCAAATAAAAAGGAGAGGAAGATGGTAGGCGATCGCACAGAGTAAACAGGCTGCATGGATAGTCGAAAGCTTTAATGATGAAAACAGGACGGTATAGCGAAGATAATCAACCAAGATCTCGGAATTAAGTTGCCTGCTTTTCTTCCATCTTGACCTAGACAAGCATGAAAAGATTTCAGGCGCTACCTCTGTCAGTGGCTTTCCCGCGCATTGGGAATGAAATTGGTGCTATAATCAGCAAAGCCTGTAGTTGCCGTCGATGGAAGTGGGCCTACGCAGTTAAGGTCAGCACACGAAGTTAGAGCTTGGACTATACTAGGGCCGTAGTTCTGATTATGTTGATGCCAAGTGACCCTTGCACAAAAATAACACCGGTGAGGCCCTAATTGAATGGTGTGGGCCCTAATTGACTGGTGTTTAATAGCGTACTTCCTATTTTAACTTTTTAAAAATAGGTATTACTTGTAAGGCCATCTAAGAGTGATTACAATCGTCAGAAAGGTAGCTCTTTCACTGATGTGCTGTCAAAATTTCATTACATTTGTACGAATAGAAGCGGAGTTGTTGCGTCTGAAGTGACAGTATGTTTGTATCATCGGTACAAAAATGAGCATCGAGCACAAATTGCTCAGAATTCCACACATTCGGAGGACATCATCAAGGAGGCAAAATATAACAAAAATTTCCTTTACAACATTGCGTTGCGACTGGTGACGAGACATGGTGTTTTCAATATGATCCAGGAACCAAGCTCGGAAAAGCCGAGTGGAAGGCGCCAGACGAGCCAAAACCCAAAAAATCTCGTTTGGAGAAGCCAAAAGTGAAGACAATGTTGATTTGCTTTTACGATTCCAAGGGCATTGTCCAAAAAGAGTTCATTCCACCCGGCCAAACAGTTAACGCACAATTCTACATACATATGTACAATATTGGTGCTTTAAATCGTTTGGTGCATCGCATTCGGCCAGAATATAGCTCAGAAATAAGTTGGCGTTTGTTGCACGATAATGCGCCATCTAATCGATTGACACGTGTGACCGGTTTTTCGGCTTGAAACCGCATTTAAACTGTCAACCACTTCCCGTATTCGCCTGATTTGGTATCATGCGACTTTTACCTTTTCGGAAAAATGCATTTGCTGATGAAAGGAAACCGCATTGTGGACGTTGAAACCGTCCGAAAGACTTGTACCGACAAACAGATGGACATCGCGGCCGACGATCAGAAACACTCATTCGAAGTGTTTTTGACTATCCAAATTGCTGTACTCAGCCGGAAGGAGACTATTTTAAATAAAATAAATCGGCTTTGCCAAAAAACATTTTTGTTGTTCTTATTTTTAAAAAGTCCGTTTGGAACGCATCTCGTTTAATAGTGCAGCCGTCTCTTCTCTAACGCATCGAATTGAGCAGACTGACAATGACACGAGCCGAAACGAGGCAGAGTTCAAACACTGCGCAGACCAACTGTGGGGCCCACCTAAGACAGGGAATGAAATGAAGTCCTTCACACAACAAACTCTTGAATGACTAAGGAATTGTTTGCCAAACCACGAATTTTGAGAATATCTGGTTAACCAAACTGGCGAGCCCATCTGCTATATCACGAGAAAACTCAGGAAAATGTACCTACGTGTCTCCATATCCAAGATCCCAGAATCGACACGAAAAAAAGTGAAAAATTTAATTTTATAAGGAGAACAGACTGGGAAAAATCGCTTTTCGAAAATTTTAATTTAATTTAATTTAATTTAATTTTAATTTTGGTGGGGGCTGAGGCCCCCATTTATTGGCTTAATACAAGCTTAATCTAACTTAAAAACTAACAGAAAGACTTAAGAGCTAGTGACCAAGGAAGTGATGGAGGAGATCTTGTTTGAGACGAGGAGTGCTCAGGTGGAAATGAAAAAGGGAGAGGTTCGAGTTGACCTTTCGGAGCATTCGGGAGATAGGTTCGTTGGAGCCATAAGAGGTGCGGTGGACCAGTAGATAGAAGAGACGAGGACAACGTAGATTGCGGGGGTTTATATTGAAGGAAATGGAGTTCAAAATGGATGCACAGTCGATGGAACCTTAGAGAAGACGATGAATGAAAAGAACGTCAGCAATATTCCTACGTTCTTCTAACGAATTCATATTTAGTAGTTTGAGCAGGCAAATCGGAGGAATCGACGTTGAATACCCTCGATTCGGGAAACATGAACCCGGTGAAAGGGGGACCAACCTTGACTGGCATACTCAAGCAGGGGGCGAACAAAGGTAATATAGAGAGATCTGGTTACATACGGGTAGGAAAATTCCTTGGACCACCGTTTAATAAAGCCAAGTGATGAGTTTGCTTTGAGGATCATCTTATCGATATGTGAACGGAAATTAAGCTCACAGTCGAATAATATGCCAAGGTCTTGAAAAGACTGAACCAGGGGAATTGGTTTACCGTGGAGAAAATAAAGTCGGGGGGGAGACGGGTTGTATTGACGTGAGAAGGTTATAAATTGACATTTGCCTATATTAAGTTCTAGGCAGTTTTTGAGGCACCAGATTGAATACCGATCAAGGTCTTCTTGAAGAAGGGCAGAGTCCTGGGGAGAGGAAATAGATTTAAAAAATTTTGTGTCGTCAGCGTAAAGAGAGAGGGAGGAGTGCTTAATGACACTCTCAACATCGTTGATAGTAAGAATGAAGAGAAGAGGGCCAAGATGACTGCCTTGTGGAACTCCAGATGAGGCCAGGAATGGAACTGAAAGGGCGGATCTAAACCGAACACTATAATATCGGTTTACCAGGTAAGAAGAAATCCATTTTAAAAAGAGCGGCTCAAAGCCGAGAGCAGACAATTTGAAGACGATCAATTGATGAGATATCTTATCAAATGCTTTAGTGAAATCAGTTGCGATAACATCGATTTCTTTGCCATTTTCTAAGGCTGAGAGTGCAAAAGACACGAATTCAACTAGATTTGTGGTAGTTGATCTACCTTTTAGAAAACCATGTTGTCGGGGTGAAATAATAGGCTTGCATTTAAAGCTTAAGGCTTCGTATAAAATGCTATCAAAGAGTTTGGGTATATGAGAGAGTTTAGCAATGGGACGATAATTGGTAACTTCATGTTTAGATCCCTTTTTGTGTATTGGGATTATAAAAGAGGTCTTCCAAATCTGGGGAAATTCACCCTGTGTGAGCGATAGACGAAAAAGGTAGGAAAGGGGTAGAGACAGGTTGGAAGAGCATTTCTTAAGAAACATGGCGGGGAGTCCGTCTGGGCCAGGTATAAATTCATCTTTAAGATTTTGTAACTTTTCTTCAATAACTGCAGGATCGAAATTTTGAGTGAGAAAGGGACCAATAGAGAAATTTGGTAGATCATTGAAGTAAGGGGGATCTGGTACGAAGGAGTTGTTGGCAAATGATTGCTTGAAAAATGTAGCAAAAAAGTTGGCGATGGTAGGAGGATCACATGAAGTTTTGGTTTCGAAAGCGAGGGAGGAAGGATAACCATCAGTCTTACTTTTGCAATTGACAAATTGAAAAAAGGACTTGGGGTCATTTATGAGATTGGTTTGCGCACTATTCAGGTAGCGTTGATAGAGAGAGTTATAGAGTTCAATGAAATGAAGATATGTACCTAGATAATTTGAATAGTCGGAAGAAGAATGGGTGCGAAGGAATACCGCACATAACTTGTTTCTTTGTTTCGTAGAGAGCGAAGTTTACGATTATACCAAGGAGGGGATGTAGAAGAAGTTTTATGGCGGGAGTAAGGCACATAAAGGGAGATGGATTTGAATATTTCTCTGTAAAAAATGGAGAGGGCATCAACCAGAGATAGATTGGTAAACTCAAAAGAAGCACTGCTTAGATAGATATTAATTTTACGGAAATTAGCTTTGTGAAAATTGTAAGAAAATAGAACTGCGGGGGGAGGCGACTGAAGGGGAGAGTTGTGGAAAAGTGAGAGAAGAAGTACGACTTTCATTCTTGTCTACACCCTGGAATCTTCAAGTCGGCTGCTGAGCTCTCTTGAGAACTAATCTTATTGCGTCGAATGCAGCCTCAGCACCTACCTAAGCTTGGACGATTTAGTTGCAGGAATCTCAGGCTACAAAAGTACAAACTGAACGAATAAGAACTTCCCTATGATTCGGTACAACCAACACCGCCAAAAATAGTAGCCGATCTCATTGAATATTGTGCTGACAGAAGGATTGGACATATTATACAGATGTTGCTAAGCTAATGCTCGAAACAGTTTTTGGAACAGTAGGAACTTCGTAGTGGCGACGATTCTCTCCAGCATTTCATATTATCGCCTGGCTTGGATATCGAATGGTATATTCTCGTCTCCTAGCTCGAAATAAAGACAATCAGACAAGCTGTTAACGTTCAGGATATCTCATGGCAGAATTCGACTCAGCCGAACCGAATTAAAGCCGGTTTACCAGCAGCTCCTTATCACCTAAATGATTGACATTCATGTGCATCCTCAGTCTGAGATTTATTGTATATGAATACCAAGAAGGCGCAAGATCTTTTGGCATCGCGCTTCAAAATCTAGTGGAAAGAAATTTTCATATATATACCCGACAAAGAGGACTAAGCAGGAGTTGCGTTGGGCACTTCCATCGAGGCTGCCTTCGGCAAAGAAAGTTTTCGCGCTTGCATGCGAGCAGGCTTCCTGTATCCACTAATATGGTGCGTGCTGGTCTTTTCTACGTTTCACATTCTCAATTGTTGCAACGTTTTCGTTAAATCATCTGCAGATGGTGTAGATGTAGCTATGTTCGTATCATGCCCAACGAAATAGACAATATGCAGAACGAAATAGAAACTAACCGGCTTGGCTTGTTTTGTGCTAAAATACATCTCCATTCGAATCCCCAATGAAACTGGGCACCCGAGTGTTATCTGGAATAGCAAATTCTTTTAGACGTCGCGTCCAAAACCTCCAAGGCGTTCTCGGCTCTGTATAGGAGCTTCCGCCAAGATATAGGGCTTGTCAAGAAGCAGGATACACTGGATACACACTGCTTTCATAAAACCAATTCCTTCCACTTTATGATGTAAAAGTTGTTGCAGAGAACAATCTTTGACGCAAATAATCATTTAAGGCACTGATAAAAATATCCTTGATCTTGCGCGCCCACTCTCATTTAACTGCCGGACTCCCGACCATTTAACACAATAATACCCACACTCCGGTAGCCGCGGGAATACATAGTGGACCTCCGTGTACTCAGGGCCGGCTTGGGCAAATATTTGATTCGGAAAAGAACCTTCATCTACAAAATCGATCAAGAATGTCACACTGCCGCCTTTGTGGTTGACGAAAACATTTGACTTCGCTACGCGTTAGACAAACGGACACATACAAAATGTTTATGGCCGTATTGGGAGGGTCGTGCGGCTTCTGTTAGGACCTGCGTTGGTAGTCGGTTGTATTATAAGCACATAGCTACGTAGGTTGTAGATAGACCAAACAAATGCTTTCGGACAGCTGCTGTGTTCGGCAGGAAAGTCTGAATATTTGCGTAAGTTACGCAACCTCCTCCGATGTCTGCTGTAGGAGTGATTGCAACACCATGGAGCACTTACTCCATGAACGCACGGCCTACACCCACACTAGACTACAGATACTAGACGTTGATATGGTTGTTGCTGATACTGGGGCCACTCTATCACTGAAGAGGTTCTTCAACTCTCTTCGAGAAATTACATTTGAAAGGATTATAAAAGAAATACAATTTAATCTCTATTTGCAACAATTTGCAGTAGTCACTGCATCTTAGATGATCACACAACATTATACGCAATAATACTTGCTGCCGCCCGAAAAAAGTCTTTTATCTTCGGCCCTGCAAATGTCCCGATCGCGCATATACGAAGGGCGTTCAAGATATTCTCGGTATCGGGGTGAAGCTGTGGTTGCATATATAAATTGACTTATTTATCAAGTAACACTATTATTTTAGTGCATTCATGTAAAATTTCATATAAATGTGATTATTAATTCGCGTTTTATCTCTAGTTAAACAGAATCATAATGGCAACTGAGGCAATGATGGTGAAAATTGAGCATCGCGCTGTAATTAAATTTCTCACTAAGCAAGGAAAAAGTCAAAAAACTATTCATGAAGAGATGGTGGCTGTTTACCAGGGTTCCGCACCTTCATTATCAACTGTGCAAAAGTGGTCAAGTGAGTTCAAGAGAGGCAGAGAGAGCATTGAGGACGACCCCCGCTCCGGCACCCCGGCTACTGCTTGTACGGGAGAAAGCATCAAAGAAGTCGAAAAACTTGTTCTTGAGGATGCCCGAATAAAGGTGAAAATGATGGCAGAGATCACCAAGCTTTCAATTGGTACCATTCACACCATTCTTCATGACCATCTTAACCTTTCAAAGGTCAGTGCAAGGTGGGTGCCACGAATGCTCACAGCGCCTCAGAAAAAAGTGAGAATCGCATGCTGTAGAGAGCTTTTGGAGATGTGTAGTGAGAACGCGGACGGTGTTATGGATCGAATTGTTACTGGGGACGAAACATGGGTCAACCACTATGACCCTGAAAGCAAACAAGAGTCCATGCAGTGGCATAAAAAAGGAACAGACCCCCCGAAGAAGTTCAAAGTCACTCCGTCTGCCGGGAAGCTCATGGCCACAGTTTTTTGGGACTCAAAGGGAATCTTGCTCATTGAGTACAAAAAAAAAGGTGCAACCATCAACGCCACATCCTACGCTTCCACTTTGCATAATTTGCGGGAGGAAATTAAAAAGAAAAGACGGGGTAAACTCGCAGCGGGTGTGTTGCTTTTTCATGACAACGCTCCTGTTCACACGGCGCGAGTTTCCAAGGCTGCTGCGCGAGATTGTGGTTTCGAAGAAATCCACCACCCACCCTATAGTCCAGACCTTGCCCCTAGTGATTATTTCCTGTTTCCGGATTTGAAAAAATGTCTTCGTGGAAAAAGATTTTCGGATGATGAAGAACTCAAGTCGGTATTTTGCAGAGAAAGAGGAAATTTATTATTTTGAGGGTTTAAAAAAGCTTATCTCAAGATATAACAAATGCATTGATGTTAGGGGAGATCATATTGAAAAATAAAAACAATTTAAATTGAATTCGCATTTTCCTTCATATCGATACCGAGAATATATTGAACGCCCCTCGTAAACTTTGTGTAGTCTCAATAGATGTGAATACCCCTCTAGCTCATCTTGGGTGTTAACATGTCTGAATATAACTTTTCTCCATTATTATACAGCCACGGATATAGACCTCAGTAAACGTTTTAAGAATGTTAGGACCCTTGACAGAATACGTGCTGTCAATAACCGCAATCCGAGAAGTTCGATGAGATTAGCCGCCAAAAAGCGGTTGAAAAATTACGACATCTACTCGAAACAATGAATTTGAGAGCAATTTATGGTAAAAAGTATTAAGCTTTTGGCAGGTACGTGAACGTCTCATAGCAAATCGCATCGAGGCCAAATTGGGAAACATAAATCCCATTTATTCAAGTCCCTACAGAGGATAAGGATGACAGCATCAAAATCTAATTCTATGATCTCCTAGCCTTATGCTAAATGCTCCAGCTTTGACATCAAAATCATGCTGAGTAAGAAAGCCTCCTTTGAGCGGCCTGCATAACACTACGTCTGATAATGGATGCAGGTTTTTAAAATTTGTAACTGGGCGTAACTTGTTAGAAGTATGGACACAGTTCCCACAGCTCAACATCAATAAAGGCACTTGGCTACCAGATTCATCACATTGTGATCGATACAAATTCCTCGTACAGTATTCTAGATATCCGACCTTTCCGAAGAGCCAACATCGACTCACAATGGAATCAAGTAAGACCACCAATGTTCGACGTTGAAAATCTGCGATCGCAAGATATCAGTAGAATCTTTGCCCATAGCGTCTCTCTCAAGCTATCTCAAAATACTGGCCCTCAGACCCAGACCATTGTTGTCAACTAGACACTAGAGAAGCTGTTTCTGATGTGATTGGTTTCAAAGCTCCGCCACAAAGACACCTCTGGTTTGACAATGATTGTAGATAGGTGAATGGCTTTAAACAGGAAGCATAAAAAGCTGCGCTGTATCGAAGGACGAGATGTGCTTGTGAGCTCTTCGAGTGGAAAATCTAACAAACTTTTCGGAAAGGAAAGTAAGTAGCACGAGCAGTGTGCGATCGGGAAAATGGAGAGATGCTATTGCAGGCATGTCGCTTAAAATTGTATCCGAGAACAAAACGGATATGCTAGTAGAATCACAGCCGGTGCTGAGAATATGAAAAGACTGCTTTTGCAGGGTTTTTAACAGCGATCATTGTCAAATATCGCTGTCACGCAGATTAAACCATTCACCGTGAATAAAGACGACAGAGGTCGAATAAAGGTGTTGCCGCAGACGGACTGCCTACTGAGCTATTTGCGCGAATAAGTATGGCTTCTTCTGGCGGCGTGCGCAATTTAAGTGCGCGAAATAAAGAATATTCCGGAACCGAAGTATTTGAAATGAATACTAACGCAAATGTATTGATGTACTTGTGTATTTATTTCTAGAAAGGGAGATACAATATGTATGGGATTGCTAAAATAAATAGGGATTTACCGCGGTTTGCACTTCCTTCTCTTGATAGCTCCAAAATAAGAAAGAAAGTATTTTACATTCCGCCGACAAGAAAATCATCATACGAGTATGATACGCCACACACCACCTCACAGAAGTCCACGTTTGCAGAACATGGATGCCTCGACTCCTATTACAACCAGCGCTGCCATAGCATCACAGAACTTTCCTTTGGTCACCATCTCTGCCACCACCGGGTCTTTTTCTTCTGACCGCATTTTAGCCGCCATCCCTAATGCAATGCAGGAAGAGTTTGTCAAAAGTTCCGCCCCTGTCGCCGCAGTTCATTAGATGTCACCGCACTAAGGTCAGAAGCAAATGTCACCAAAATCTCCGCCGCTGCAAAGCAAAACGAAGAAACTCAAAAGCATGCAGTTAATGTTGAAGAATAGTGATTTGCAATGCAATACCCTTAACATGGCTCTTCAGACACAGTCGTCTCCTCAGCCCCTGCCTTACCTGCCATCCGTCTCCATCCCTAGGCCAGAGCACGTAACGGCATCGATGCGCCAGCAAACATCACTTCAGTTTCCCTTTGTAACAGGATCATTTGACCTCTAGCCAAGTCAAGTCAACTGCAGCCGTACTGTTACACAGCCACTGGTAACTATGCCATCGATCCATACCGCAAGGCCATCGTATACGTGCAGTCAGCCAACACACACGTACCCACAGATGCCTCCGTCGCCGCCTAGCTTAACCTAAAACGCCATCAACCAACCGCCCAGCACAAGTATCTACACAATGTTCCCACGTAAGGTCCAAGATCTTCCAACGTTTTCTGGGAACCCTGATGATTTGTGCAATCAACCGCTGCCTATAATTATAACAATCTGGAGAACAGCCAGAGGTTGCAGAATTGTCGACAAGGTGAAGCGAAAGAGGTCGTGAAGTCTCTCCTGATTCACCCAGACAATGTTGGAAATATAATTGAAGAACTTCGTTTTCGATTTGGTCGCCCTGAACAACTTTTAAATAGTCAGCTGAGCCAAGTGCGTGAGATACCATCGATAAGCGAAAACAACATGGTTCGCCTTATTCCATTCGCCACGAAAGCAAGGAACTTGTCGGTGTTTCTGCAGTCGGTGAATGGACAGCAATACATTGCGAATCCTTCGTTGCTCAAGGAGCTGGTGTCCAAACTTCCAATGAGCACAAGGATGGAATGGGCAAGGTATGCATCGCAGATTTACATTTCAGTGACTGGCTGTGTGACGTAGCCAAACTACTTTGCTCCATTCAAGACAAGGAGGTGAAGCGACGCCTACCGGTGCTCGATACTGCCGGAAGACAACACCAGAGTATTGCCAGATGTCCTACGTGCCAAAGCCAACGAGTGCAAAGATTTCATCCGAGCGACAGTACAAGATCGGTGGTGCTTTGTAAAATGCCATGGCATGTGTTGCACATGCTTGAGAAAGGGCCATGCGACACGGGACTGCCATACCAAAATTGGAAGTGGCTGGAAGTGAGTTGATTAAAAACATGCACCAGTTCATCTGTAAAATACGGTAATGGATGAAATTTCAGCAACGATTCACCAATACACAAGGAAGGAGATCTTTTTGACTCCGCCAACTGTAGAGGAACATTTCTTCAAATATCGCATAAAGGAAATTCTTTGCGATTCTAACTCCGAAGACTGGCCGGCGTAGCAGAGGGCGATCGCATCGTCTTATCTAAGGAGGTGTACGCAAATGGAAGGGCACCTCAACCAACTGGGGGCTAAAGGGGAGAGATCGTTCTAGCTGGATGGGCTAGTTGGTTGAGGCCCAAGTTCAAGCCAGATTGTAGCGCCATCCTAATGAACTATTGTAGATGCGGCAATATCCTGTAAGTCGTTGCCCCAAAGCATAACCTATCAACGTTCATAACGGCTCAAAATAAGACAATTAGGACAATATGGAAAGAAGGACCATTCACTACCATCATTCCAATTTGCGAAAATATTGCCTCTACAAGGACGTAATCTTGCATTGATCAACACCAAGACCAAGACCATTAGCGAGTCTAAAAAACCTTACTACTCTCCTCCGCTGGTGTTGCATAAGTTTAACACAAGTTAAAGTAGGAATCTGTGAATGTAACAAATATTGTGTTAAGCCTCTACCAAAGATAAACAACTATTCCTTCCGAGCTAATCAAGAGGTAATCCTCTATTCAGTAAACACAGGAATATTTAATCAAAAAAACCCCTCTTTCAACCAAGGGTACCCTGGCAAAACATCTGGCAGCCCTGGTGGTTTTCTTTAATTCCCAATTGCTCATTTAGTTCCGCTGCAACAGGAGGAATATATGTAGTGACTGTTTTATGTGGCTCCTTGGCGTGTGAAAATGTTTGCTTGCTATGCAAATCATAAAGGACCTTCTCTTAGTAAACACCATTTTGCATAATAAGCATCTTTGTGTTAACAAACTTTACGGTATTATTGTGGATCAACTGTGATTTGTCAGGCATATTTGCCATCACAAGAAGATTCTCTTCACACCTTGACTAAGTGGAATGGGGTGGTAGGGTATTGCACTAAATAAGCACACAATCAGCCAGTCGTTCCTAAAATTGAATTTCATTACTTGCTCCTCTAAAGACACGGCTTGGCGCGGTTGTGTGTCCTTAGATTTTGTAATTTTAATTAGATAGACATAACTTAAAACGTTACCAACACAGAAAACTGTTGGCAGGGAAATTCGCTTTTAACAATGCCCCTGCATTGTAGCTATGGCTAATAATTATTTGAAGGATGGCACCTACCTAAGGGGGCTGTGATTTAAAAAGAAGCACTTTCAAATGATTTCTAATTACACGTAAGCTCAGCAGACTGTAATGATTGGGCGTTAGTAAATGGAGTATAAATGTGAGAAAGGAGGGTAATTCATTGACAATCTGGTGTTTTATGTGCCTTTGCCTTTGTCTGGAAAGGTAGGCATAGATTCAGGATTCTGAAATCGATTTTAGAACTTTTTTTCTTTTTTTTCAGCTTCCTCTGGGGGCTGCGATAAATTAAAATTAATTAAAATCGAATTGGTGGCTGTTGCTTGAAGTCATTTAATTAACTTCAATAAGTGAGTGATTGCTGGCAGGTCTCGTTGTTTATAGGAATTTACAACGTCAATTTATGCGGAATGTCCTGTGATAGCTTTTTGATGGGGGAACCTTTGTTTTTACAGACTATGCTTGGCAATCCCTTTGGGTTAGGCTGTCTTAACAGAGCTCAAACTACAAACGATGGCTATCCTCAAAAGCACAGTCTATTGGGTTGTATTACATTAAACTTCCGTATCCCCAATGACAATAAGTTGACACCTTTCTCTCAGAGGAAAGGTAAAGAACCTCGATAAGTGGGTACCCCATGAACTGGACGAATCATAAAACTACTGCGCCTGGAAGTCTTCGCATCCCTTATAAGAAACCAAACTGAACCGTTTTTGCACCAGATAGTCACCTGTGATGTAAAGTGGATACTGTATGATAATCGTAAAAGATCTGGGCAATGGTTGGATGAAGATGAAAAACCAAACACACCACCAAGCCAAAAGAGGTTATGGTGACCATTTTGTGGACATCGAAAGGAGCAATCCACTTTTCATTTCTTCAACCAGGAGTAAGAATAAACGCTATCAAATTTGAAGTGAAGAAATCGACATATTGCATGCCAAATTGACTAAAAAGCAACCTATGTTGGTCAATTGGCACGGTCCGATCCTTTTGCATGACAATGCTAAACCCCATACCTCACAAGCAACGGTCCAAAAACTGTTTCAGTACTCTCCTGATATTTCCCCAACGGATTACCATCTTTTCCGCAATCTGGATTCATTTTGCCGGCAGAAGGTCTTCCGGAACCGAGCAGATGTGAAGATTTCATTGCCTCAATAAGTCAGGACTTCTACGAAAAAGGAATATTTGACCTTGCATCACGTTGGAAGACTATCATAGATGCCAACGGATCCTATTTTGATTGAATAAAAATTTACGGACAAACAATATTCGGTTTTAAATTTTTACTATAAAATCATGTGGTACAACCCAATAAATACATGTACAGCTTCTAGTTTTTACCTGAAGGCCAAAGCGTTGCAATGTTCCATGGTGTCTACACCTGATAACGAATCAGATCAACTTATCGAGGATTTTCATGAAAATGCATCATGAGAAACTGAAGAGGACATGCATCTGTCGGCTTTGGGTAGTAATAGACAAAATTTACTGAAAGTATTAAAAGTGCCGACAGGATTATATGGTACAAATAGGTAAAAATGGGGCGAACAACAATCTCTTTCGTCACTGATTCCAAGAAGAAACAGAATATTGCATCCACCAGGTTATAAGGGCAGAGCGAAAAATATTTGTAGGGGAATAGAGGCTTGATCATTGTTCTTTGATTCAGTGACGATTGTTGGTATTACATCGTACACTAACAAGGAAATAGGCCTCCAAAGCGAAAAATATAAGGGAGACCGAAATAATTTCGACCAGGAAGAAACTCCGGGCTGTATACGACCATCATTTATAAGTGATACTACGACAAATGCATTACGAGCCTAACTTGAGGTGTACTACTTGTCTGGTATTTTGAACATGAATGGCGTGACAACAAAGGAATTGTTTGACAAAGAAACGGGAGTACCTTACTTTAGGGCTATAATGTATGGTTCAAGATTTGAGTTCCTAACAAATTGCTTACGATTTGACGATAGAAATACAATGACCATCTTACTGCAGTCAGACAACTATTTGGCCATGTAATTCAGAAATCTAAAGACCGATTGTTGTACCGTGTTGTCCATTTCGTATGCACACTCCAAATAATCTCGACAAATACGGT